>JABUQX010069656.1:0-13151 GCA_015478945.1 Trachelipus rathkii | reverse complement strand
ATTCACATCGGTCGGATTCGTTTTCGTAGCATATAGGTCTGCACATAATGCTCCTTTAAAACATACACTTTATGGATCACATCATGGACTTACTCTTCCCGCCCAAACCTGGACCACAGTTAGTGGATGAACATTGGTAAAGGTTTCACCAGCGGACAATCTCTATGTTTGAAAAGCGTTTTAGTAGGCGATGGAATGAAAAGTATGCTTGCTGACGACATACTGCAAGGAGACAACAAAACACCAAACAGATGCCCATACACAGGAGAACACGAAAAAAAACATCATCTTTACGCTGAAAACATGTGCTTGCACTATAATAATCAAGACACGTTACAATTCAATGTAAACACAACATGTAATCAATATGAGGAGTGTGTACTACACAAAAAAAACGGAAACAGTGATGGAGCTTTTTGTTCTTAAAATAGTAACAGACACACTTATCTGTTATACCAGGACAATCACAACATATTTTCAATGTAACAAGGAACAGAAAAACAATTAATGTTGTGCATACTTTTTTGATCAAACTGAATATCTTCAACATCTGACAGATATTTCTTCAAAGCCATAGGGTGTCAGCTGAACAGGTGATATCAACCACAGGTCCTTCCTTCTTCGCTTGTTATTACTCAGTTTTAGCCCCGCAGCATGCTTACCCGAAATTGAGGCAAGAATCCTCTGAGCAGCTCTGAGTGTCCGAGTTTTTGAGGCCTAATGGAAGAAGATGCTAGAATCATCGCTGAAAGGGCGGAAAACCCTACCCTCAGAGCAGATGTTCTAAACTCGAAGGCAACTGGCGATCGCGAAATCACAACTTTGAGCAGAGAAAAATGGTTTTCTGCGAGTGCTCTAGGGTGAGTTTCGGGCCAGAAGGAAAAGACGCTGGACGAGCAACTGACAGGGGAAAGCCCTTCCTGGGAGTTGTTATAGATTTATGAGATATCTGGTTCAACTGATTGGAGTACAATGATACAATTGGCTTAGAATAGAATTGTCATGGGATGAGAAGACATTTATTTTATTATCAAGAGCTAACGTACTGGCAGAGAGATTCATTAAGTTCTTTGCAACCTTAACATAATTTGGGAGAGTAACGTCATGCAATTACTGAAAGCTAAGCGAACTTTTAATTTCTGGCCGTATTTTCTTTAGTTCTTACTGAAGGTTAGCTGAATAATGTTTAAAGTGTGACTCAATTGACCTATATTTGAGAGAACTTTGCTGACAGCTGTTGAGATGTCACAACATTTCTAATGTCGGTGGCTGACGGAGTTTGTGTTTATTCACTCCAGAAGAAACAATTTTCTTTATATTGGCACCAGCATCTCTCATGACACAATGAACATCATCTGGGGATAAGTTCCATTTCGTCAACATTCCATTAAATACGCCACTGAGATATTAATCTGTATGACGTTCAGTGAGAGGTTCAGAACACGACACAAAATTTGGCCTTTGAAATAATTGCCTCAATGGCATGACTACTCAGAGAATACAAAGAAACTGCTGATTGAGTATCTGACCATTCGTCGAAGGAGAAAGCTAACTTGGATGAGTGTTTGATAGAGGTTATTAATTCGAATCTTAGAATAATGCTGTCAAAGAATTTCTTGCACATGTAAATCGATTTGTATTTTTTTTATTTAAATGAGTAAAATGTATACTGAAAGAAGACCATTACTTATCGTTATAGCCCGTTTAATCAAGCCCAAGAATTTCAATCGCCTTAAACGAAAATACAGCAAGAATCGTCCACTACTTAAATTCATCTGACTAAATTTACATTATATCAGTAACATAATACTTAAATTCTAAAAGATATGTCTGATCCTATACTATTAACTAAAATTTATGACACTTATTTTAATTATTATATAATTAGTTTCAAAACAAAATTTTACCTTGTCATTAAATATTCTTAAGAATATCTATTTTTCCCATTCCAACTACTTACTTATTAATTTTCCGATTTTCAAACCCTACCCAGGTTCCTTTGTGTTTGTCTTTATGTGCTTAGGATAGTTCTACCCATTGATATCCATTTACTTTACCTTTACCGAGCCGCCACCATTACATAGTTAACGTATGTTAAGCCAAAAGTGTAACTGCAGGTGGTAAGTGCCCAATTGCTCATTGGAAAACAAATATTCGAAAGGTAAATCCACAAGAACCACCACTGGGATGAAGTGGTAAGCACCAATAGACGGAGAAAGTTGTTTCAACTCATGTGTTTTGATATTTTTTCTGAGAGAAGCTCACTCACTCACAAGTAAGAAAATAGAAACTAACGATTGTACAGTAATCCAAATAGTTTTTAATGCATTTCGTTGAGTGCTTACAAACACGTCTGTGTTTCGAGCCACGTCTATGATTACTCTGATCATTTTTACCTTGGTGACCGCACAAGGTCATTTATTACGCAGCGAAATGATCATTACTAGAGTCGAAATCTCACGGAGAACGTTGCACATAAAAGTTTCTTTACCATTTGTACGGATGCGTTAATCTCTCTACGTCCAATTCAATATTTTTTCTATTACTTATAGGCATTATCTACACGAACAAATATGTAGAATCCGAGCATCTCTTATCTTTTCAAGAAGATAGAGTTATATAATATAAAATATTTGAGTTACCCATCACAAACGTGACACTACTACTATTCTATATATAACACTTTCGCCCATTAGTAACTGATCCTTTGCCTCTCCCCATAAGTAAGGATTATAATCTAAATACTCTTACTATATAGAGTATTAGTTATTACGAAAGGATGACAAAACAAGTGTTTGCTGATTCACCGCTGTATATATTAACTAAACATAGAATAAATATTTTGCCTTCATGAGTGTATTCCATTTGTAATTTCTATTGTGTATATAATTCTTGTATATATATACGTTGAGAATAATGAACAGATTTGGCTATTTTTTTTCTACCCCGTATAATAATTGGTGGATATTTGTATAGCCGTATATAATTTGGCACACTACCACATTTCCCCTCAATTTCCTTTATTAAGTACAGATATGTATTACCCTACCCACGTTGTGATATTTGTATATATGAGTGTAATTACTAAGTTAATGGTTATATCTGTAGTTATATTGTGTGAGTGTTAACATAGGTGGTTGTAAATGGAGGAAGAAGGGTATAATAGTGACTATTGAATTATAATATATATATATATATTTATTAATTAAATATTAATATATTAATGAATTTAATTTTTTTGCCACCTTCTCATATGATAAAAATAGTCGCTAGGAAATTCAGTTCATAGTTTGCAATAAATATTAGATAATTTCATTCTCTTTGTGTTTATTCATAAAATTTTCATTTTGATTAATATAAAGTGTTTATTATACGCAGGAAAATACATGTTTATAATAATATGGACAGTTTAATAAGTTGCATAATTGGGTCCTTAATGATTAATTTGATATGTTGTTTTTTTCCGATATTATTACACCAACTCTTCTAAATAAACGTACAGAATATTTATTAACATTATGGATAACTGTTAGTTATAAAGAGAACCTAATAAAGTGAAAAAACTGGCCTTACAACCCTAATCTCGAAAGCGAATACTTCTCTGAAACCAACGGATGTTATGCAATTTCTGGAGCAGCATGTCATAAACATTTCCTATAATATTACTAATTAGAGCACTATATTAGTTTAAGTATCTCCCAGGATATTCATGTATCTGGAGTTTTTTATAGGGTTATCCACCAAATTAGGTTATTGTGGTGCTATTGATTTAGTTTAACAATCAATTTAAAAACATGGAGCCACTCGAGTAACCTGAACCGTCATGAAGAGAGAAAACTTTAAGAGACAGAATTGAATACTACTGTGATTGACTGTTCCAACAGATTCGACTGATTATATCTGGGACCCACAGTCCAGTGACTATCTTAGTCAGGAAATAAAGACGCTCCACTCGAGCCGTATCTATCAGTGTCTCAAAAGTTTTGTTAGTTAATCAGTGCGAGTGGAGGTGAGTTAAGACTTATAACACGTGATTTTTAGATGTACTCACGTCTAGACAGGACAATATGTATAGAGTGGCTATGATAACGCATAGTCTTTATATAATAGTTGCGTATACTGAACAGGTTAAGAAAGTATTTAATAGTATAAATGTTATAAACCTATTTATAGAAACATAGTTAGTGAATTGGAACCTAGGTTGTAAGGGCGACGCGATACGGTAAGTGTTCTTGGGCTCTTCAACAGTAAATCGAATGTCAGATATGTCTATAGCAAAAACAATAGCGTGTATAGCACAAATCATCGAGTGTTAAGCCAAGAATGGTTCATGGAACGGAAACTGGTTAAAAAAAGGAAAACGTATAGCCACATGAAGATTTGCTGTACCTATGATTTGGCGAGAACCGCACAAATCACGTAACGGATTGTTACTTCTGTTATGACAATGTGCAGGGTTCCTTTTTACTAAAATCCTAACCTAATATTGATATCAGTATATCCAAACCAATACACACCGCAATTTTCTTTCCGCTCCGAATAGAAACACTAATGTATTTGCTTTCTATAGTACCTACAATTCCTGATGTGAATAATATACTTATTATCTATGTTGCTACAGATGAGTTAACTACCTCAGATCATAGAAACTAAAGGTTATCAAGGATCTCAGACTCTTATGAGCCATACATATAGTACATAATTAATGACATGTTATCATACATAATATGAAATCACACAGGTAAGGAGCTATATATATATAATCGAATCTTGTAATACGAGATCTATGATAAAAATAACTCTCACAAACCGACTGCAGAATTTTCCTTCAGGCTTCAGGGCTGTAATATCTATTTAAGTAACTAGATAAAAGTGTTATATAAAACATGTAGTCATATTTAGTAAGGCAGTGATATAACAGAGACAGTTTTTATGACTAATACATATATTTATGGTGACAATAATAAGTATGGTCATAAATGTTAAATACTATTTACTGTTATTAATGTTATGAAAATGGTACTACTATGGACTATGATGACTATAATATTAATACCAGTCAGGTTAATGATTAGGAGATTGAGGATATCCGCATTTAGCAACTCTTCATCCGGAAGGTGATGGTCGCAAATAATAAGGTCAATGTTTTTCTCCTTAGCTACTCTAGCAGATACTTTCATATCAATATAAACAAAGAAAAGGTACGAAGTTAGAGTTCTATACTTAACCTAGTACAATTATTCCAGTACTACACATTATATAAATGCACATTTTGTTGAGGTGAGACCTGATAAGGTACATTATGGTATATACTCTATTTATAACAAGGATTATATATATATGCTATAAAGGTGTAATTAGCTATAAAATATTAACTACAGTTTCACTAATTTACTTTTTTGAGGTAATATTCTGAGTACTGACGCATGAAAAATACTGTAGACAGCGACCCACAATATTCTTGAGACACTCGCACACACTCTTTCTAAGGTTTAGTAAGAGAACATCATTTCCATAAGATATCAGAATAAAGATTTTATAATGCCTCAATTTACTGAAATTCCTCTCTCAGATGGAAACACATAAGCTTTCCTACGGAATTGTATGCTCAGATAGTGTCTTTCGCCCCACCTAACAAATCTTCTTAATAGAAATCACCAGTAATCTTAACTGTGAATTCTTTCTCTGATCACCATTAGCACTTTGCACATATTTTTTTGAAACATTAGAAAATTTTGCTCTCGATTTTAATAATTCTACGCATGTAAAAATAACTTTATTCGTTGGCAGAACAAGAGCTTCTAGACATAGATAGGTGATATATAGGTATTACTTGACTTATCTCTAAGAATACATAAATTCACAATTTAAGTGAGGTAAAGATAAAAAATATAAATAGGTAGTTTATTATTGGTTCACCTACCATAATATATATAATACAGTTATCTCCTCATAGGTTAATGGAATAGATTCGAACTCGTATGAAACTGTCAGAGGACTAATAAAAGGTAGTGGGCCTGTCATTAAGCTAATTCAAATCAGTGTAGCTCACTCATGATGTTCCTTATTAGAAATGATAAATAATAACTGGTAAAACTATGAATATTCATTAGGTTATAACATTCATACATTGAGGTGGTAATTGTTATTTTCGTGATAGTAATTATATATTATATTAATAGTGTGGATAATTAATGTTCTTTTAATAACTAACACTTTATGTTACACATAATCTGCTAGACTTATCTTTACTCACTCTCCTCCCCAATATTGGCACGTATTATATAGTAGATGTAAAATACATAGTATATAGTAAAGGTCTTCACCAGACATCTCTATGTATTGTAATATATAAAGCGTATTTTAGTTATGAGGCTAGATATTAGGATGAAATACTAAGTTAATGTCATTGTACTGATAATATTCTAGCTCAGGGATCATAACACTCAAACAGATGCCTAACATGAGGAAACGATAATAAATAAAAAATCATGATAGGTGTGTGCCTTGCTGATAATAATAATAGGACACTGTTACAAGTGCAATGTAACCTACTATGTATAAATAGTGAGGAGTGTTGTCTATCAATAAATAAACCCGACGGATGGATGCTTTTGTTTTTCATATTAGGAGCAAAACTCCTACACTCGTGTAACTTCTCAAGCAGCCTTTCTGTTTTATACAGAATCACATTTTTTTCATGTAAAGGACAGAAAAAAAATTTGTTGTGCCCCAAGTGCTAAGCATGCGATTTTAACATTGGTGAGATGAATATCACTCCCATACATAATAGACACTTTTTCCATCGAGCTAATGGTAAATTAAATGCATGCGACCGGAGACAATAGAGTCTAAATACTTCGTTTGTTCCTTTTTTCTTTTTTTTGTCTGTGCCTATTTACTACATTGTTGGCGAGCAAGTATTGAGAGAATAAATATTAGCAGTGACCTACGTCTAAATGAATCATCTTAGAAGAGAAGTACTTCTGAGTGGTAGAGTAATATGAGAGAACTATATATAGTGTAACCCGATATAATGCACAATCGACTAGATGTTATTATCAATGATATCTTGCCTGATTAATGTGCAACCCATATAAAAACACACTATAGCCGCCTGAGTCGTCGCTAGTATAATCTCGAGGACTGGCGTCTGAGGCAGGATCATATGCGGCACAGTGGGCAGAGGAATTATATACTAATCGTTTTATTAATCTGTGTGTGAATGATTGCTGTGCTAGACGAGTGTTTGTTAGTTATCTCTGGTAATGCTGCCATTCTCTGTAAAGTGAAAGTTAAAAAAACTTTATCAAACAGTGTTAGATAAAAATAGTCTTGTTCTACAATCAATTGCTCAGAAAATTAGTATGTTAATATATATATATTCAGTCTTATACATAAACCATGATTACAGATGATAATTGGGCTATATAAGTATCTCAAATTGTAAATACAATTGGCTAGAAATTATAAATTTGTCATGAGGTGAGTAAATAATATTAATTTTATTCCAAAGTTATCAAATCTATGGCATATTTTACACTATATTATAGTTTTCAGTGCAACCTTACTAACATTAAATATTGAGAGCAGGTAAACTCAGCAATACTGGTGAGAAAGCTAGTCAGTGAATCTCAAATTTTAAGTATTAAATATTATTTTTCTTATTTAAAGTAATCGGAAATACTTGGATAGAAATCGAATTGTTGGCGTATTACTCAATTGACCTATATTTTGAGAGAACTTTGCTGACAGCTGTTTTGAGATATCAGTACAGATATTGTCTGTATGTTTGTCAGGCGGACGGAGTTTAGTGTGTACTTTAGTCCCAGACTGCAAGGATAGAGGTAAAAACACACCTTTTTACATCTGGTGGACTATGTATTTATAGGCTATGCCCAGCAATCATCTACATGTGGTAAAGAAACTAAGCAAGATTCGATATACCTTTCTATAATTGCATCTAGGCAGTATAGATTATGTGGGGTGTAACGTTTGAAGTGTGTCTCGCGCGTTCCGTCCAGCACATCCACCATGCGAAAATAAATCACTCACGGCCGCACAAACTCCAGGCGAAATAGTCTGAAATACGTCTGATGTATGACGTATATCTTTTCACTCGCACTTCGTGTGAATGCACAATAAGAAGAAGTGTATTCCAGAACACTGAACACAAAAGGTAGGGTTTCTGTCTGCGTCCACCCTATTGTATATAATATACGGCTGTGTCTTGTGTTCACCCCGAACTGAGCACTCGATGTGACCCAATAAACATACTAGAGAGCGGAATTCCCTCCGATGGAGCATATCAAATGTGCCATATCTAAAGTTGATGACGCGAAATACGCAGCTCCCAAGTCTAACTGATGATAATACTTAGAGGTAAGAAAATAACAAAGACTATATAGGCTATTAGTCGCATGGAGTGTTTGATAGAAGTATTAAAAATATGCTGTATTTAAAAACATTAGTTTGATTTAAACAGACCTCACAGCTCGTACAAGGAAATCTATAATTACCTCTTCAATTCCAATTAATAATATAACTTAGTATTGGTTTTTTTTTGAGTAGTGTATTGAAAGATTATAGCCGATACATCGTACCTTATACCCGTCTTTTTAGATATGTACCTTAGATACCCAATATGGACCTCCGCCAATAGTCTCCACAGAAGTTTAATAGTATATTGCGTTGCAAGCTACCATTATAATAAATACGGTGTGAAACGACTCCAAAATAAATATGATTGCGCTTTATATGTACAATTTATAATCTATTTAATTTTGTTTATATAAAAAGTTTTTTATATTTAATATTATATAAAAGTTAAGTCTACAAAGGAGAAAAAAAGAATACTAAATAATAATATAAGATAGGTAAATCTACCTCACTAACTTATTTAATAGAGCGTTTTCATAAAAAATTATTATCTAATTCTTTTGTAAATTTACTATTTCATGAAATAAATACATCCTTATATAAAGTTTAGCAAAGTCTAACTTATTTAATAGTTGTAAATTTTCTAATTTTATCTTTTGTAAAAAATAATAATGAAAATATTAATATTAAATAGTATAAATAATAATTAACAACAAGAGTATAATCACAATGATGATATTCAGTTGCCGAGCGGAATTATACGTACTTGAGGAAGATAGTAAAGTGGTTACCAGATATGACTAATGAATCTTATATTTCATAATCAATAATCATATACTTATTAGCATAACTCCTCCAACCTCTTTCTTATTCTTCCCAACATGTGCGAGTTTTATGATATCAGCACATAATATATATGCTATAAAAGAACCTTAAAACATCATTTTTTATATTTTACGAATATAAAAGAAAAAAAAAAAGTTATATCAAATGTAAAAAAAATAAAATAAATAATAAAGAAAATATGTTCTCCATACCATTTTATAACCTCCTACAAATATTATTAACTTATATATATTTTACTTTCAACTATGGCTTATTAAATTTTATTCAGAATATATTCGAATAACTTAAATAAAAAGCAAATTTATTTTACTTTAAACTAATAATAAATTAATGGACGAATAAAGAATGCGACAAATTAGTCATTTTACTGTAAAGAATTAAAGGAAATAAATTCTAAAAGTATTGATTAAAAGTTATGCACATAATTGGAAGGCTAATTAGCTTCATAATAATTTTTAAGTAAAGTAATATTAAAATTTTTTAATTGGGATTACAAAAATTATTTATATATTTAACAGTATATCATATTATATATATATACCTATTTATATTAATAAAATAATATTATATTATATATAATATTAATAATTATAATATATTAATATAATATTAATTATATATTATTAATATATTATATATCTATATATATATAATATATATAATAATATATAAATATATATATATATATATAATATATTTTATTTTTTTTTTTATAAGCAGAGGAAGACACCACCACTCACAGTCAGAGCCTTAATCAAGGTAGGGCGATGTTAAGTTACACTGAGCCTTCTAGAAATCGATAACACTAATACGCAAAAATTAAACGCAGATGAGCGCAGACGCAGCATTAAAGTGAGAGAGATTAAAATTGTGGATACTGAATGTCAGAAAGATGTGATAAGTGAATTCACAGAACAGAGGCGCACAGAAAAGAAGGAAGACCTGCAAGCGAACTTATGATCTGGAGTTACACAATAATATCAAACACAAAACTCATTGTGCAGATTACAGCACCTTTTATACTACGAGGGCGACGTAAATGATGGGTACCGGGTGATAATTCCTCACTGTATACGTCTGGGCGTATATTAGGTATACATATACAGAAGAGATAAAAGCACCAACTATATTCACATAGCTCGACCGCAAATATTAAAGGGTCTAAAGTGAATCTGATGAAAAGTAATGGGAAATAATTTATACGCCTCATATAGAACCTCTTGACTCGACGCGATATCTAAATCAGCCGGGTGATTAAATCCATACAAGAGACCCACCCTCAGATATAGTCGCTAGTCATAATATTCCGCCAATCGTCACAGGGCGGTTCAATGAAGTTACACCTTCGAGTTATAAAAAGCTGAAAGATCAAACAGAGATAGGTAAAAATATATGTTTCACTCGCAGTCATAACACAGATGATCTTCGCACAAGTGTACATGACGGCCGCACGCCACCTAAGCACATTTACCATTTGGATATCGCTGAGATGTTTCCAAGACCATTTTTTTGTCTTATAGTTAAGGCCAAGGATAGTTGTATAATTTTAGCTTCTAACATGATATACGACATACTCGTTTCTTTCAGCAAGCAGATGATAGGAATGTTTTGAAGGTTGTTATAGCATAAGAGACGAGAAGATATGTTTTGGTAGAGTTGAGTTTATTTTAAAGAATTGAATCTCACAAGGTCATAGCGTACTCACAGGGAAATTCTATCCAAAATCAGCGAGAATAGATATCGAGAAGACATAGATTTAGACACAAAAATCTAACAAGTAAAAGAAGGAGCCAGCATTGAAATGAGTTGAAGAATGAAGGGTTGACATTAACACAGCAATAATGAGTTTCGAAGTTCTAGATTCTAGATAGTGACGAGTGTTGAGAAATCATAATGAAAAGTAGGAATAAAGAAGGAGATAAGACAGAAACCCTGAGCTGAACCGTTACTCCATTTGAATAAAAACTTGAATTAAATGGTAATAGAAGAGTTAAAACTCATCCCTATCAAACACAGCAGCTAGTAGAGAATCCATAAGAAAAACCTATGGAGCTCATAATAAAGATTCAATAAAAAATTAAATAGGAAGCCCAAAGGAGGGGGAGCTTGGAGAGCAGTGAGCGGTATCCGTGCCCTAGATACCCGAGGAGCGTTCAAAAGCTTTGGATAGTGAGTCAACGCGCACCACACCAAAGTCATTTCCCCGATACTAACAAGGCAGGAAAACCATATATAATCAGATAAGATAGGAAAGTTATATCGCCAGTGACCTCGAGAGAGCCTATAGCCGTACCACATTATAAGAGAGAAGTTGAAATTGTGAAAATTCCAGATGATTATCTAAGAATTGAGAGTTTGAGAACAGATTTCAAGATCATTAGCACTCACACACACACTAGGGCTATTATAGTCGAATGGATCAAGAGGCGTGACTTTCCTTTTTCGAAAATATGATTGTAACATTGCGTGAGTATATCCTAACACTAGAGGGAAATTAGTTAAGTATATTATCAATACATAGTAAGTAAATATAATATTGAACGATGGGACGTATGAATATCACGGAGATAAGTAACTACTCCTTATCCAAAACCTCGAGGGAAGGATATGCTCAATCTCACGGTCTCACTCGACCTCCTAACGTCGTAGATATAGGAGCCCATGCACCCGATCGGATGTAATCACAGGCAAAATCAATAGGAACAAACACAGAGACAAGGAGAGAGAGGGAGGTCACAGATGCAAGCGCAATGGACCAGAAACATCGTTCACAGGTGTGTGAGTATAAGAGGAAAATCGATATATATAAGTTTATACGCTTCAAGTAAAAATCTTTCTAAACACCGGAGATAAAATAGATTAATTTAAAGACTCTCTTTTGGTAAGTACATGATGCAGAATGTGCGAAAAAATGGATTCATTTCGGACTAACATCGCAGGATATAAATAATACGGTCATCCTTTTGGATAGAAAGTTTGGAAACAGCCAATAGCCTTGAATTTAATTATATGATCTGAACTTAGGACTTTATATATATATTCATCAACACTATTTTGTGACCATCATGATATAATGATACTAACTACCTTACGAAAATTTAAGATCTGAGATATCAAGCTAAATTCTTATTAAAAACGAACTATCAACTAGCTTATAATGATAATCGTGTAACATACCCTCTTTATCATCACTACTACCTATATAAATATATCCATTCATGCAGCGCTGTGCATTTACACACAAATTAACATCTACGAATTAGTTATTATTAAAATTATATATAATATAACCATTATATATTAATTTATATACAAAGATCATTTATAATATCTATATACTATCATATTTAACATAATATAATATATTATATCTATATATATATATATTAAATATATAATATTAATAATAATATATATAATATATATACTATACAGTATATTATCATAATATTATAACATAATATTATTATAACATCAGATTCAATATGTTTATCCTATATATATTTACTTAATATATTATATACTATATATACATATATACTTGAGTTGCCAGTGGCTAGCCTACTATAACTTAGTCCTATAATATATATAGTGTTGAATAGTATATTAGGTCAGACACTTCTCATGTGATGTAAATATATACTAATTAATAATATCAATATACTACTAAATATATAATATTTAATTAATATTACTATATAATTATATATTATTATTATAATATAATATGATACATTATTAATATATATTAATATATATATTATATATAAGATATATATATAATATATACATATTTAGAATATTATATAGATATATATATATATTTAATATTAATATATATGATGTAAAAATATATATATATATTAAAGAAGGTTATATATTAAATAGTGATATATAGTGCAGAACATATTAATATTAGTGTTAAT
>JABUQX010069655.1:17500-32354 GCA_015478945.1 Trachelipus rathkii | reverse complement strand
AGTATAGTATATTTATTTAGTATTTATTAATATATTATGAAGATCTAATAATCCATTATTATATTATAACTAACGTTATAACTATATATAAAAATTAAAATAGTTACTTATCTCAAAAAATAATAAATCAAAGAATATCAACTTTATATCTATCTTATGTCTTATAGTGAAATGTTGTATAGATATACATATACTACTATTATATATTATATATGAAATAACTAAATATTAATAATAAATTTATATAAAAATAATTTAATATGTCCACACCGATAGTATATATATATAGGTAGCTCTAAGTGAATAATGAATCAAATTATTTATAGTTAATTAAACATATATCTAATTAATTAAAAGAAATTAATACTTTTAAAAGCTACTTGTACGAAATTTTATAAGATAAATATTATATGTTATTATGATTGAGTATACCGCTTTACCACCACTCTATCTTTTATGTATAGTGAGTAAGCTATAGATTACAGTATGTATTTATGCTTGATAAATTAAAATCCCTTTTTCTATATTGGTACACGAAAAATATCATTAACTAATTTTTTATGACGTTCGTATAATTTCATTACACTAAAGTTATGTCCACGATCGCTAAGGATTAACTTAGTATTATATAATAATGGGTAGATAATAAATCATTATTTCTAATAATCTTAATGTGTTATCATTATTACTTATTCTTCACAAATAATATAAGAAAAATAAATTTATCATATATTAATTATACCCCTATTTTCACTTATACATATTTATAGTAAAGTGATTACTATTATGTTATATATTATATTCATCACAACACTATATAATCAATATATAATTATATTATTATTAGTATTTAGAAGGTTCAGATTGAATAATTTACAAAACCTTTAAGTGATATATAAGTTATAATTAATAGTTCGCCATAACTAATTACCATATAGATTACTCAGCTTAATTTTATTATAGCTTATATATAGGTATTTAGGAAACATTAAGGTCACCTATATTAATAGGTCCACACTTTATATGAGTGCTTAGTAACCCAAATAATATTCCTATGTTCTACATATTAGTTGATATTCCTAATATATATACTGACTACTAACTTTTTATATATATTTTAATCACTCCGTCACTAATACTTACAAAACCCTGAGCAACGGATTTTCTTAGCACTTCACACTCAATCACTACCCTACCTCTACTCCTCCTCTCACAGGTGACCATAAAGCACTTATGACCTGTATTTACATTTACTAATCTACAGAGTCGTCTGCTTTAATGCAATGGGCCTCTCCTATACTATACTGAAATAATCGTTAGTGAAATGGGCAGATACAGAAAATTGGACGTAGAGATATGGACATGTGCTTATACCTCCTGTAGTGTTGCAACTGGAGAGAGTGTGCCATTTCACTTAGTGCATATACACACGACCTAGCGGGTGTCAACGTATTATTCTACAATATGAGTCTAATATAATCAACATTCTATCATCTCACCAGCGCTGAAGCAGCACCAATAATGCATATCATAACATCAGCGATATAGATTAAAAAAATATGGATGCCAATCTGAACCTATAATATCTTAACACTCACTCGCCCCTATAGCTCTACTTGTTATTCTATCTAAGATCTTTGAAACTCTTTCTCAATCTCATTTGCGTACAGTATCCTATAACACTCTAGCTATATTTAATCACTTCTTTCCAGTATCCAGCTCGAGTACACCTCCGGCTTTCGTGCGGCGTATCATGCTAGTTTTGATCCTTCAACTTTGGGGGGGCCGAATAACATGTTCCTGGATATACAGTAACTCACTTTATGGTTTTCCGCCCTTAGTTACTACGGGAGACTGCGTCGGTGGCGCTTACAGTTGCAAACATTTATCTCATAAGTCTAATTATAGGAACGAGCCGTTGCTCACATATGGCTACGATGGCGCGCTCACTGCTCTCAAACTCACCCTCATTGTAGGCTGCGATTTCCTCTTTCGTCTTGTCTCCCTATACTCTATGTCTATTTTCTTTCACACTCGCTTCAATATCGGTATTGAGTTGCTAGATAGTCGACTTCATCTTTCCTTTTATGTATTAAAAATTATTATCTGACTGAGCATTGGTATTACTGTATTATCCATTCTTATCGAATTCAGAAATTTTAACTATAATCTCTAGCATACTCTAGTCACACATCTAACTCTTATTCACTCATAATGCGATTGATACTCAACCCTTTACATTCTTCAAAACTCATTTCAATGTAGCTGCTTTCCTTCTTTATACTTCGAGAATTGCCTCTCTGTCATTAATCTTTACCGATATTTACCTATTTCTACGTAACTGTATACTGAGATTAAGAATATTTTATACCAGTAGGTGTAGTGATTCGATTACTAAACACCTATACGGTAGAAATTCTCATAGTTCTTTTATAAAACTTACACTTATATCTACAAATCTCCCTCTCTTAAATAGTAACACAACTTATTACAAACTTTCCTTATCTATCTTATTCACGTTCTCTCGTTCTCTCCTTGTATGACCGAAATTACTAAACTATCTTGCCTTATAACACTACATAAAAAGTATTACTTGGAAATATAAACCTCACATTCACATAATAGTAGTTAGCAATATAGAGATAGCGGCCTTCAAAGTAAACTGAGAGTTACTGATTATTAGACTGCGAGACTTTTTCTTATTACTATCTCAAGTCTTGCTCACAGTCATATATTAATTAATCAAGTAGGCCCAATCCGCCCTGTATATGAGAGTACTGCTTCGCATATTACCTGTGAGTAGGTGAGCTATCATCTGTGATTTTCACGCCGGTACTTTTATGATTAGGGTCGAGTTACATAATCCTAATAAAGGCTTTATAAATTTATGTCCCATACTTTGCCAGTTCACTATTAGATCCCTTGATATATTTGTATCGGTCATACTCATATGTTTGGTGCTTTATTCATCTTTATTCTATATGGTATATGACACGTATAGTGTGGCAGATTGAGCGTAAACTATATCTTTCCCCGTACGTACTCTCACCTGTTAACGTCGCTCTTTTCCTAGCGACATATTCTAGTATCAACGGAGGGTACCTGTATCTGCAGCGGAATCGCTCCAACTTTGTCTCTAAATTGTACAACTCCACCCACTATACCGAATCTCGTCTTGTCTTCCTCTCCTTACTCCTCGCACCCGATCTGTTCTGTTGGAATATCACATAATCGCGATGCTCTGTTTTCCTGCTTGTAATCTCAATGCATCCCCCACTATCAATGCCTAGCGTTACTTGCTTGTCTCATGCCTGACGCCGTATTAATTTCGAAAATTCAAATATAGAAGGCGTTGTAGTAAGTTCGTGCTTGTAGGGCGAGTAAAACACCCCTCCAATTGTTAACTATGGCCTCTGCCTGTGTTCGTGGTCTGAGAGTGCACTACGTGTAATTAAGTTTACACTAATATATAACAAAATAATATCAATTAATATTATAATATTATAATACCTCATAAGCCATTATTTGCATATAGAGAATTCTTACTATTCACACTTATGAGTAAATACTAGTTTGGTATATATATAGATGCAGGCCATAGTATATGATTTCTATTATGTCATAATGAGAGTATTCTTAAGCTAATGTGATATAGTAGTAAACTATATTTGTACTATAACTATAATCCAACAACTTAGAATAGTAAAAACATTATCATATAATTAAAATTTTCTTTGCCAATATACTAGAATTCAAAATTTTTATCTTCAAATAATAATGTGACTAATGCCTCCAATTTATGTGCAAACTTTACCAATATTTAGATTTATTTCCTTTATTCTTAATGATCTTTCCAAACGACTTCTTTTCTCCATATTATTTAAAGTAAAAAAATTTGCTTTTTATTCAAAATTTGAAAATATTTTCTGAAAAATTTCATAAACAAAGTTGAAAGTAAAAGTTAAAGTTAGAATTAAAGTTAAATTTAGGGTTAAATGGTTTGGAGAAATTTTTTATTTTATTTTTTTTACATTTGATATAACTTTTTTTTTCTTTTATTTTCGTAAAATATAAACAATGATGTTTTAAGGTCTATTATAGTAGATTAGTGTGCTGATAATCATAAAAACTCGCATCATTTCTGAGGTGATGAATAAAGAAAGTAAGTTGGAGGAGTTATCAGAGGATGCTCAAATAGATATTTTGGTTGATAGAAATAAAGATCCTTCAGCTATAGGACCCAGCTCTAAATCTCCGAGTAGTGTCGTTTACAATCCGTACTCCGAACTACATGGACCTGTGACATCATAGTAGTTATTTACTTTTGTGCTTAGTTGAATTTTCCTATGTTTATTCTTAGTATTATATTTTCATTATTACTTTTTACAAAAGATAAAATAGAGAAAAAATTCACAACTATCTAAATAAGTACTTAGCAACTCTTCGGGATGAATGTTCATTTTCTGAAATAGAATCTACAAAATGCTAATTAAGAATTACGAGACACAGTCTCTCTTTCTTATTTGTTATTTTTTTTGCTCGTACTTTTTAAATAAAAAAAACTTTTTGCGAATCGTCAATATGAAAAAATAATTAATGTAGGGCATTCTAACCGTATATGAAAAAAGATGTTACGAAAGTTTTATTCACACTGGCATGAAGACAAAATGAAGTAGGCAACTATATTTTAACATTTATATTTCATTAATTTCACTTTTTATTCATGTATATTATTAAAGATACATTTAATAAATATATGTGCTGTGCCTTCTACTGAACATGTTTTAAATAAGACTTATCTAAACAATGTATTGTTCGGAATAATCGTAACTAAGGATAGTTGCTGACTCAATTCCGGCTCGCCTAATTTTATTAATATAGATATTAAAATTTTTTACTCGAAGGCTTGCCCAATACAAAAATCCACTAGAGATTATACCACCAATACTTCCCGTATGTACGAATAATTGACGTCTAGAGGTTTAGAAAGATTATGGGTGCTGGAATCTATTGGTATTTTAGATACAGTAAATACAACTGAAAATGAAATAATGATTAAAAATTTTAATAATACTATAGTAAATACTAAATCAATCTATACAGATTTACACGTATGTTGAAAGAAATGGAGTAATTATACTAAATGAACTCCGACTTTCTATATTTTAGCCTTGCGCTATGAGAGAAAAATTGGATAAAAAATTATAAAAGTGAGAATAAATTATACATCACACCGAGTAAGGTATAATACAAATAAGTCTATGGTAGAGGCTATGACTATATTAGTATTTTTTTTATGAGCACCTACTACTAATATCTCCATAGTGACTATCTGTGACCTAATATTATAATTATATGAACTTTATTATATATATAATATATATGTTGTTAAATGATCATTAGAGTCACTCATTACAACAGTAATTTTAAGCGTAGATATCACCTAAGTACTTACATTTAATATAAGTTATTGCGTTTCAAATTATATTATCTATTAAATATTATATTTATATATTAATAAAATTCTATATTATTATATTATCCACAAATACAATCTCGACAATAAATATTACCAGACTCACTAGCTAAATAAAATTACCTGCAAGGTAGCAATAAGCTATATAGTCTAGATAATGCAGAGCTATAATTCGATGCGGTATAAAATTCATTTTAAATAAAGTTTCGAGAGTATATAATTGCTTACCCTGATCATAGATAGTAGTAATGTCGAGGATTATGATGTACTACATGCTATTCACTAAGTTATATTATAGTATTAATATATTAAATATATAAATATATTATATATATAATAATATAATATTATAATAATTAATATATATTATAATATAATCGAAATATTAAAAATATACGTCAAACATAATGGAGGTAAAAAAACATTTTCAAAACCTTATTACAATATACTCAAAATACTAAAATGTGTGTCAGTAAACAGCTTTAATATCACAGTGGAGAAATAAAATAAATGGAAGATGAGAATAAAATATCCGTTCACAATAAGTCATCGTTTCATATTTTGAATATAATATATTAAGAAATTGAATATTGGTATAGTACCTCAAGTAGAAGGAAAAAATTTGAAAACCCGGAATAGGATATTTATAAGAATTTTGACGCTTACTATAACTATAATTATAACAAATTTATTTGACAAAATTTATGTGTGATCTTAATATTAATAGCTTGTCAAATAAAAATAATGTTTCAAATAAAGCCTCTAATAATATATAATAATAATATAAAAAAAATTTAATTAATAATGAACAGGATAATAATAGTGGCAATAATAATAATAATAATAATAATAATAATAACAAGATAATAATAATAATAATGACGTTAAATAATAATAATAACTACATAATAAAGAAAAAATTTATTATATCTAAAAATAATTGAGTGAATTAATAATAGTAATAATAATAATAGATAATAGATAATAGATAATATAATAATAATAATAAATTAATCAATAATATTATTCAAAATACATATAAATAATAATAATAAAAATATTAATAATGAATAATAATAATAATAAAATAATAATAATAATAATTTAAAATAATATTATTATTTATTATCTATATTATATATTATATATTAAAATAAATGAAAACTAAATTTAATTAATAGTTTACTTCTTTTTATAAGATAAAGCTACAGATACGCAGCTCTATATCTAATTTGTTAATATTTAATTTTTAACTTTTCGACATTAATTTTATATAATAATAAAAGATATAAAAACTCTTATTTTAAACAAAATATATATATTATATAATAATAGGTAGTATAATGGTACCAAATAAATTATCGATTATATACAAAAAATATCGATTTATGTTGGCTCGATATAATTCAGATAATTTTGAGGCTGAATATTTTCTTAAGCGATATATCGATATTTCTTTTTTTTAATATCGAAAGCCGATAATCTTTTTCCAAAAAAATTAATTTTTAAAAGGCTCGAAGAAAATTAAGAATCGTTATACCCTCCACTTACCGATACTACCCTGAAGTGATTAAAACTCTTTTCCCTCACCATATTTCGTTCATTCGATCGTCCCCCAATGTCATGATATTAAAATAAACCGAAAAAATTGGTATGGATTAAGATTTTTCGTCTTTTTCTGGAAAACCAAAAATAATAGGATAGAGGGCGGGGATATCAATTGAATACATACCACACATATATCAAATTTTCTTCGTGATATTCACTAATTACTATTCAGTTATTAAATGATAATGAAGTAGATAAATAGGTAGATAAGATTAAATTGGATGGTTGTGATAGAAAAAAATGCTATTTTCCCTGCTATGCTATGTTTATGTTATCTATGTTTATGTTAACAATAAATGTTACTTAATTGACTCATTTCTCAGCATAACGAACAGTATCATATTTAAACAATGTTGCTTCAAATTGAAAGAATAGATGACTTGCGAGCATTTTCCATTTGCATATGGTAGCGCCGATAAGAAATCTAATCCAGTTTAGCACAATTATCTATAGGTCATATATTGTACTGAGAATAAAAGAGTTTACAAATAAGTTTTTTAGATCAGCTGTTCTGATGGAGCACGTGGTTTTGTAAGTGTCTAATAGAGAACACAAAAAAATAAAAAAATGAAGTTAGAAAAATAAATTTATAAATATGATTGAACCAAAGCATATTATTGTGATGAGTTTATCGATTTTTAAAATAAAATATTACTGATATATAAAGACTTAATCATTATGATCAAATATCAACTTACAAATTGATCAATAACGCTTAATCTGAATATCACGCTGGCGGCAGATCTTGAGTTGTTACATTAGTGTTCATGACTCTATCCATTAAATAATCTCTAAAGAAAATAGTCAACTCAAATTAAGAATTCTATTATATATCATTCAACGTTTATGTTGTATGTATGCAATCACCATAAATTAGTTTCAGCTACTTGAGAGGTTATGAGCAGAGACTGAAGATCCACAGACTTTAGACATTTACCTAAAATTAGTGGTCGGTTCAATAAGAGATGCACACAATCACGTTATATATGAGTACTTTTCCATATAGTTTACATTGATCGTATGCATCAGATCGTAATTATTGGCTTTGTAATCTATAAATTAATTAATAATAATAATAATAATAATAATAATAATAATAATAATAATAATAATTAATTAATAATATAATAATATTATATATTATATATATATAGATTAGATAAATACTATATATATTTACTATATCTAGGATAATTATATATAAGTCACACAAGTAACACTAGTATTAAAATATAATGCCATATAAGTTATTTTTACAAACAGATAATGTATATATTAATATTATTGTAGTAGGATAAATATATTATATGTAAGTATTATAGTATAATATATATACGTAAACTAAGAAAATCAGTAAGTCTCCGTATCGTATTATGCTATGTATTATATGTGAGACTAATCACTGTAGCTATTATGCACTTTTCTCTATATTAATATAAAGTGCCGTAAATACAAACAGAATCCTTCCATAATTGCAATAAAGGAAAGGTATATACTAAAAATACATTAGCCTATCATAAGTTTTTATGGTGCTTTTCTCCTGATGTTATCATTGCACACACTATTTTGATAAAATATTTGATTAACTATCAATATTCTCTGGTACTATGTGTTATCACTATTGCAAGTCCACTCGAGAACCAGGCCTTAGATGGCTCGAATTTACGATGTTTAGCCACCTCTGTGGTAGTTGTTTGGGTCAGTAGTGTTCGAAGAGAGTAATCCAATATGGACACAAAATCTAATTGCACAGGAATACAAATAGTAAAATCAGCTTGACTCTAGTGAGTGTTTTAAGAACTTTCACTCATACACATTATTAGTCGCCTGATTTACTAAAAAGCTATTTTCCAAAAATGTTATAAAGTATATCAAATGCGAGCTTTCTAAATCATTCTATTACTAGTGGCGTGATACCAATTCTTAAAATATGTAATTAACTAAATATAATAAGATCTCGTGAGGTTTTTACTGAAATACTATTACATAAAAGTTAAGATTGGAGGTAGGGATGGTTTTGTACGTGCTCACTACAGCCTTTGCTTAATTATGAGAACGTATCGTCTGGCAATCTCCTCAGTCACTGTATACTTACTTAATATAGAGCTATATTCATCTTATTATTATAGACTACACAGCTACATATTAATAAACTTGTTCTTATATACGAATCCATCATCTTCAGAAAGCCCATCTGCTCGATATCAATTTGCTTACTACTCTATTGTCAATTTCTCATAAATATGAAGGCTTCAGTTCATTGTCTCAGTTGTATTCAATCATTATAATATTGACGTATCTACGGTATAATAAGTGAAATCGTTTTGATGGATTCCTAGCTGTCATTCCATACTTAAACAGCACGTAATTTTATGATTTATTTATATAACACATAAAAAAATTTAGATCCTCTAGCTATCTTAATGTCATTTATATTTTATAGATTGAAATCAGCAACATGTATATTATAGATATTAATTTATTTATCAAAAACACATTATTAAAGTCAAAATCACCCCCAGTTCTCAAAAGGTCAAACGATCACAAACAACTAATAATTTTCGAAGGCACAACTCACTCTGCAACCCATTGAGTTGGAGAACCTTGAAAATTAGAAATCTGAAGACTGCAAAGATCCTTTATCCCAATTTTCTACTCCACTTTCTTACTTACACATACGTACTGCTTATCATATTTTAATAAATTAAAGCCTTTCTCTTACTCTCTCTATCTTATCTCATATCCTCTCTCTACTCTCTCTCTTCTTCTCTCACATCTCGCCTATATATATTATATATATATAATAGTATATATATATAATATATAATATATATTATTAATATTAATATATATATTATAATATATAATATATATATATATATATTATATATATATTATATTATAATATATATATTATTTAATATAATTTAATATATATGGACAAATTTTAACTTATACAGCCACACGGAATCAGGGAGATTCACGTAGATAATAATTTTATTACTATAAATTCATTTTATAATAATGAATTAGAGTCACATGAAGATTTACTCTCCGCATAATCAGCGATAAATTTCGATAACTAATTTGTATCACGCGCGATCCGTCTCATCGCTTCAAAAAGTCAAAAAATTGGGGCTCTGGAAGTAAGAGTAAAAATCAATGTATCACTGCATGCACAATATACGACATAAAAAGCCAATGACCTATCCCAATGAATATAACTCTAAACACAATAACAAAAGATTATCTATAGACCTCATGCACACACGTAACAGGATCATAAGGTATATATTTTCTATAAATCTAGTAAATATATCATCAAACAAACCAAACACTTTATGCTTATATATCTGCGACATACCGTCTTTTAGGTAGTACTTGATATTCTCAACGGTAATTATGAAAATCTTATTGTAATCCAGATGACCTGAGAGTGTATAATACTATATTAAAGTAGTGCCGTGCATATACGATATAATATTCTATAGTCTTAATAAAATACCATATTAAATTTACTAGGATGGAAAGATTTATATAAGAAATATGAGCCTTAATAATGTTAATTGTCAAAAAAAGCTCTTTGGCTAACATAAACTCACTGATATCACTCGATCTCTATATCTAGTTAGCATCAATCCTATGAGATTACAAATATAATGAAGAATAATCTCGTTCAAACATCATTCTAGCAGATATGTAAACGAGCAAATAAATACATCATACATTCCCTAAAACTTGTATTTAATTTTTTTATTTTAATTTATTTATGTTATTTTAATATTATTTATTTTTGTACGTTATCTATAACTTAGATAAATTTTATGCCCCTATATTGATTATTCTTATATTCACTCAATATAAATGTGATTATTCTAATATTATTATGTTTTGTAGACTTAATCAGTGTTATGTTATTTTATTAATTATGTAGCTTGCCTAATTCATTGTATGATATTTCTCTTTAGATTTATATAAATAAAAGTTATCAAATAAGCAAATTGACTAACTCAAAAAATCAAAATCGAATACGGAAATAAATAAATTGTATGAAATAAATAAAAAATAATAAATAATAATATTAATAAAATAATTTAATAATAATAATTAATAAATATAATTAATATATATAAATATTAAAGCCTAGATATTATTAAATATTATTAATAATAATATATAATAAATATATAAATTAAATAATATATAATATAATTAATTAATAATTAATATAATAAATAAAATTAATTGATATTAATAATTATAATATAATATCAAATAATATAAATTCGATAATAATATTTAATCTTGCAATAATTAATTATTAATAAGATAACTATCGAAGGCGATATGAGTATTTTTTTAAAAATATCGATTATATCGTATTTTAATCGATAATTTATTATTATAAGTATAAATGCGTGTAGCCATAAATGTGATATAATTGTAGGTATTCTCATATATTCAAAATGTTACAAATGTTTACCAATTTATCTAACATTTTAATTCATGTGCAACTTTATTAATATATTGTTCCTTTTATTATTTCATTGTTTTTGTGTTTGTTTGTGGTGAACATGTTTTAAATAAATAAAATCTAAAACTGTTGTTTTATAATGTGCAAAGGCGTACTATACTCCACACTTTCTCGGACTGCGGTTTGGCTCTTCAGCTACTCGGTTACTGCTGTTCGCTCTTACCTTTAGTGATCGATGCGCAGATCTTTTGTTTGTTGATCTGCCCTAGCTTAACTGTTGAATTACATTTTATGGTCAAGCTCGCAAATAGAGCATCCTCAATCCTGGAGGTGCAATCTTAAGCAAAATGGTTTCGTCTCATTTTCAATTCAAGTATATAATTTTTGTCTGCACCATCTCCCATTCACTATACCACGAATGCAAAGACTATAAAGTACAAACATCAATCATCAATTTCTCAAAATAAATGTCTAAATTCAAAATTACCAAACATTTAACAGAGATTTAAATCAATCATCTATACTGCAGAAAAGTTACTATGGTAGTGAAAATTATAAACTCATCAATATATTTCTGATCGTCCATTTGTGTATTCCACACGAAACAAACAATCACTAAAACCTGGATTTAGGAATGAAAATGAAAAATAAATAGAAAGATTAATAGACAAATCTTTATAGAAATCACTATAAACAAAAGGAAAATAAAAATGTTACATCAAATAACCTTTCTAACGTAAATGCGTTTTGTATCAGATAAAATAAAATATTTAAATCCTGTATGATCATAAAAAAAATAATAAAATACCTGTTATCACAACAGAGTACGAAACCTTTAATTTACTTCCAAAAATGGATATTAAATAGATTCTAAGTATGAATGAAAAATATTAGAATATACACGAATATAGAAATTGACAGATAATTATTAACGTATATCTTAACAATTCAAACAAATTTAGCCCTAAAATTTTTCTATTAATATTTTATGAATAGCGTGTCATAAATAACTAGTATCAATAAGCGCTCTATTAAAAATAATAATTAAATATATAATAATAATTAATAATAAATAATAATTAATAATAATTAATTAATAAATAATAATTAATAATATATAAATAAAATAATAATATAATAATAAAAAATAATAATATTACTCAATAATTTACAAATAATATATATACATATAAAATATACACATATGAATAAATACCATACAAGTAAAATAAAAATAATAACAACACAACACTCATCTAAATAATAATAATCGATTATTTAATACCACAAATAATACTAGAAATATTGAAAAAATAATAATAATAATAATAATAATAAATAAATAAAATAATAATATAAATAATAAAAATAATAATCGATTAAAAATAACAAATAATAAATTATAAATTTAAATAAATAATAAATAAATATATTAAATTTCTATTAAATCATCCGCGAAACCAAAAAGATTATAAGTTGTAATCCATACACCGTTCATTACTAGAAAATTTGAAAATCAAAAAAAGTATAGGAAATATATAAGGAATTGAGATAATAAGTAAAGTTGATTGCATTAATTTTACTAGTAAGAAGATATGGAAAAATAATTAATATACAATCAACACAATAAACAGGCATAAAGTCGAGTGAGAGGACAGAGTGACAGAAGTAATATATGTGACAGAGAAAAAGGTTAGATATAAATACGTTCACAAAATACTAGTCCGAAAGATCTTCTCACAAAGCGATATGACTAGATCCACTATTGGCAACTTCTAAAAGTTTAATAAGAAGATAAGCACTAAATCAAATAAACTTAAACAAGTTCAAATAAGATGAACAGAATGTTCAATTCGTCATGAGGTTATGATTGAGACGAAATAGTTACTAAAAGATTAAGACTATGTTATTAAAAATATGGATATGTTTGGCGGAGCCATCACCTAATATAGAAGAATCCATACCATTTAAATATATAATATATATATATATATAAGATAATAAAATATAAATAATAATATAATAATATATATATAAAATATATATCCAATAATAATATATAATAAATAATATATAATATTAATAATATAATAATATATTAAATAATTAAATAATATAATAACAAATATATTATAATATACAATTGAGAGGATTAATAAATAATATTAATATATGACATCCAATAATAATTAGAAATTAAATAATAAAAGTAAATGAACTAGAGAAGATAAGATAAATAGTAGATAGATAATCAAATATAGTAGACTTAAATTTAAATTAAATATTAATATTAAATTATAATAAATATAATAATAATTAAATAATGAATAATAATAATTATTAATAATAATAATTAATAATAATATATAATTTATAATAATAAATAATAATAAAATAATAATAAATATAATTATAATAACAATAATAAATATTATAATAAAACAATAATATAATAAATAATAAATAAAAATAAATAATAAAACAATAATAATAATTATATATAAATAAATAATATAATATATATAATATATATAATTATATATATTATAATATAATATAATATAATAATAAATAATAATAATAATAATATAATAAATAATAATATATAATTAAAAAATAATAATTAATGAATATAAAAAGTATTACACATATGAAATAAAATTAATAAAATGAAAGAATTATTTCTTTAGATCTATCAATAGGAAGATTAAAAGTATATTTAAATTATTAATTATATATAATAAATATATATATATATATATATATATATTATATAATATTATATAATATATAATATATAAATATATATATAATTATATATATAAATATATATATATATATTATACTATACATATAATATGTATAAAGAGTATATATAGATATATACGATATTTATATATACTATATATATATATATATAATATATATATATATTTAAAATAATTTATATTTATATATATATATATATATATATATATATATATATAGTATACAGTGGCGTATTTAGGTGGGGGCCAGGTGGCCCATGGCCCCCCCGAATTTTCTAGTCACTAAAAATTTTTAAGTATCATATCCTATAATATAAAGTGCAGGAGTTAAATTAATTTTATATAATTCGTCGCTGTCAAGAACAAATCTCGTAAGCCCTTTAGTTAAAACTAAAGTTGAAGCCATCAGAGAAAATGTAACATTAGAATTTCAGCAGATTTTTGAAGAACGTGTAAGCGTATCAGAGCTGGTCATTGAAATTTCTGTACCAAGAATTAACAAGTTCCAAAAATACACACCCAACATTC
>JABUQX010069654.1:0-32512 GCA_015478945.1 Trachelipus rathkii | reverse complement strand
ATTACCTATCTGGTATTCAAACCCTTCCTTCCTTTCGGCTCTATTTCTTCCATTACTTCGTTTTCTTTCCAATTCAATATTTCACTCTCCTTTGCTTTGATAACGTCTATATCTCTTACATTCACTAAAAGAACTTCCTTCCTCTGGGTATGGGCTCATGTTTCTTCGAATTCCTTAAATTGATCTTATCGTACTTCATTTAAATCTTTATATGAGTATAACAATGGATTCCATTTTTATCTGTCACTTTACCGCTCTACTCATTTTCTCCACCCTCGTTTTTGTCTTCTTGTTTATATTCATCTTCCCTTTCTACCCTTTAATCTGACTTGCGACTTTGTTTTCATTCTCATCATTTCACCTTTTCTTCTCTTTCGTCTATCTTTTCTCACTTCTAGACCATATCACTTCATTGCTGATTTTTCCTTCATTACGTGGCTTTCTTTTACCTCCTCCCTCGTGACGACGAGATACATGTTCTTGTGTGTCTTTATCTATTAATGCTTGTTGGTATCCATGTCCTCTGGGATTTTCCATCTTCTTCTTCTTCACAGGATCATCATGTTATTGTTCTCTCTTGTATTAATATTCTCTCTCCTCTGTATGCTTTTTCTCTCCCCTTTGTATTCTAATTAATATGTACTCGTTGTGTGTATCTTATAGGGACCTCCTTGTTTTCACTACTGTTTTCCATCTATACCAAATATTTACAGGCCCTTTCCATCTTTTTTTCATATTCCCTCTCTTATAAGTGTACCCATTCACCTTATATTTTTCGATTCTTCACCTTGTATGGCTTCCTTAAGTATGTTTAACGCTCTTGTAAGTTTTCAATTTGCCTTTGATTGCTCTGGATTCTTCATGCATCCTATTTTCTTTTTTAATCTTACACTTTTTCTTCTTCACTCCTCATTTTAATCTACCCGCAACCGTCCCATTTTGTGTAATTAGAACCTCCTACTATGCCATCCAAAAAACCAAATTTTAGCTGTTACCGCCCTATCTGGATATTTATTTTCCCATAACTGCCCATTCTTAAACATAGCATTTCTATTTGGATAACCAGTCTTCTATGTATTTTCTTTATTTTCCGTTTAACAGTACCACCAGCCTTTTCACATTTTCCGTGGCTCCATGGACTCATCAGTGTGATTTGCTAATAATCTTGATGTCGATATTGGTCACCATTTTTCCCATGGTTTCATCTGAGAGTTCCCGTCCGAGTATTCGATAAAAAATTTATTCGGTTGTCGATACCATAACCCATCTATCGTATCGATATACCCACTATCTCTGCATGGTCTTTTTACCAAACTCTAAAATCAGTGTAAGCGCAAATGTTAATATCCTGTCATGTTTGTCACGATCATTAACTAGGACATCTCTTCCCACTCCATTCTCCATGTCACGATAAAATTCATTAAACCTCTTTGCACTTTTCCAAACCAATAATTGGTCTACTGCGGTGCGGTTTGTAAATCTACAATGCTTACATGATTTCAGATCAACTTTTATGTATTGTCTGTTGTCAGTTGTTTCTCCTCTCATGCATATTGTATTATTCCTCGTACAATGAAAGAAAACGCTTTCCATCATTTTTATTATCGAAAAAAATATTTTCCTTACTTACAATGTCCAAATTTATTCTTCCACTCTCTAATTTTATCTATCATTTGTTTATCGTTGTTTTCTATCCCCCACTTTCTTTTCCTAACCAGATCCTATATTCCTTTGGTATTAACAGGTATAATCTAATGTGTCCTATTATCGCACCCTCTCGCCTCGTGTATGATGTAACCCTAATTTTATTGTTAATAGTTTATAATGTTATTTTTTTTAAGTTCTTATGCATCCATGTTCTGTAAGTATTTACCTTTTAACCAGGCGGGTATTCTTTCAATTAGTCATTACATAATGTCTTTAAATATGGATATTTCCCTGATGTGTATTGTATTATCTTGTTGACCGTTTTTTCCCCTCGTTTTTATAATCTGAATCCCCAAACTGTATGTTTTGTATCTTATTTTTTTCTTTTCACTCTCTTTTAATTATACATCTCATTTTTACTAAGAATCCTCAATATCTCTTCTAGTCAATTAACCTTCCATCCACTGTACTGTTGCTACCCTCAACACCAGAACGAAGAAAAAAAGCAAATCGTAGTAGCGAGGGTGTAACTTAGTATTGCCTCATTCATCCCTCCTTTTCTCATCACTCATTAGGTTATGATCTCTCACTCAATATTAAGTTATTTTTCTCTTTTCTTATATTCGATAAACATGTCTCTCTTATGTCACCACTTACGACAATCTTACTACTGTTTTAATGTTTCATTTTTGTTTGACATATGTCCTCAGAGTTCATGATCCCACTTATCTACCACATTTTAAACACACCCATTTGTTCTATACATGATTGGCTAGATGACACTTTCATACACTTTTTAAACACCCACATTATCCTTCCGTTTTAGACATTATGAGCTGGCCATCTCCCATATGTCCTCTTTCCACAACATTTTATAAATCAGTTTTTCTTTTTTCACTTCTCTATTTTCTTCTCTTATTTACTGCAATCCATGTATTGCATTCATTTCTGGTATATCTCTGTACAATTTAACACATTGTTCTTTTTTCTTTATTCATCTATTTTCAAATCACTTTTCTCACTCTTTCTTTCTTTCAAATATTGACGTAACATTTGTTTTTAATATTTTCAATTATTCGAATTTTCATAAGTTCAATCACCACATGTAATTGTTTTTTGCAAAAAAAAAAAAAAAATTTTTCGGACATTAGCATGTGTTATAATAATGTTCTACTTTACCAATGCTATTCCCCATCATCATACCAAACATTAGCTCTTCACCATTTACTTTCATCTTTATTTCAATATGTCTATTTTCATTTCTTCCTCTATTATTTTTTAACACATTCTAGTACACTAATTAAAAACTCGTCTACTCTTTATCTTCTGTGTATCTAATATATCACAAGGACGAAATATCAGATTCAACATCCCTCTTTTGTAAGATTCAATCAGTGTTACATTCTTGGTTATTTCCTCGGCCTCCCCTTCCAGATGTAACCTTTATTATCAAACCTTTTTTTCTTCACTTTCTCATTCAGTTCCACCCAGTCCCCACCTTTATTCTCCATTTCTCATAATCACGCTCCTGTCCAGAAAACACAGGGCATTTTTCCCTATCATCCTGCACTCTATCTCTCCCTCGTTCTTTTTTTCCTCTGTATCAGACCCCATTCTTATTTTTCCAGAATAGCAGACCAAGCAGGAGTTGCGGCAAATTGCAATATTAAATTGACTTAGTATTATTAATATTATATTATTGAAATATACTTATCATTAATTAATATAAATAGATCTAAATTTCAGTTTTTCAAATGATATTTAATTGTTAGATGAGATGAGTTAAGACGCACCGTAAAATTATAGATGAATAATATATAATAGATGAATATAGATATAAATATTTGTTAGTAGTATATTAATTTAGTCACGTTATAAAGGTTACGTCCTAGAAGGTCATTATATTAGGTTTAGTCCTTAATAAATGCTCATAACGATAGTATAAAATGAATAAATAACTGGTCCCTTCTTGTTCTATGTTTTATTCAATCCACCCTCTTGTTATGAACTTCTTAACTTTACTCCTAAGGTCTGATATTTTCCAACACACTCCAATTTTGTTAAAGTCTTTAGAAAGGTACAAAAAAATACTTAATTTAAATAGTAAAATTTGACGTTTTAGTTTTGAGTGCTACTCTATAACTTTAAAAACTTTTTAGAAATACTAATTACAAAATTGACTCAAGGTACTGGAAGAAAAAAGACTTATTCAAGAAACTATAAAAGAGGAATGTGTTCTACAACACATTACTCATTGCTATCAAATATTATTATTATTTTTATTATTATTATTATTATTATTATTATTATTATTATTATTATTATTATTATTATTATTTCATATTTTAAATTTAATATAGAGTTCAACTTCAATTTTTTTTCTACGGTAGAATTTTGATTGCGTATTTACATCTGCATAACATTTTTTGGTGGCATATCTATTTCAGTATAATTTTGTTTAATTATTTATCTGCTTTGTAGGTTAGTGTTTACCTACTTGTGAGGTAGTGTTTAATATTATCTATTATCATTATTGTTTAATTGTTTATCTCACAGAATAGACTTTCATAATATATCTACTTTAATTAAATATTTGTTTGCTTATCTACCCTTATAGGTAGATTTTAATTGCGTTTCTACCTTTACAGATAAACTCGCAGCTTATCTACTCTAACGAAATATACTTTAATTGAGTTTCTACATTTATATGTAGACTCATAACTTATTTACTCTAATGAAATAAACTTTTTTCTTTACCTTTGCAGTTAGACTCATAATCTATCTACCTTAAGCTTGACTTTAATTGTGTATCTACACACGTGTTAGATTTTTATTGATTATCTGGTGCATTCTCTGACATCATACAAATTTGTGGAAAGTTGCACCCAACCCCCTCCGATTTTAATGAAATTCCGCATACAAACTCATTTGTGCAGAAAACTCAATTCTCTAAAATATTAGTTCTAATGTTGAGTAGGGGCTGCATAACAGCCCCCTCCAATTTTGGGGGTTCCGGGATATTCACTTCTTTTAAGGAAGTATCTAGACCTCTCTAATATCTAGACTTTTCTCTGTTGCTCATATTGTATTTAAAACATTTTTTTATGGGATTTTATGGGAAAATTTCCTTAATATATATATATATATATATATATATATAATATATTATATATTATAATAATATATTATATATATATTTAATATAATATATATTATATATTATACTATTATATATTTATATATATAGTATATATATATATATATATTAGATGTAAATACTGAAATTTTTGGTTCGGCCGGAACCGGAACTTTCGGGAACCTTGGAAAAGTTCCGGCCGGAAGTTGCCGGCCGAAACCGAACTTTTTGACTTCCGCTACACCTTACATTTCTATTAAAACTTGATCTGATTAACAAGTAGGAGCTCTCTAGAAGTATTCTGGGGCATCTTGAACATATCCAATACTGTGAGGTTCTTAGTTTTGTTCGTAAGCCAAAATTGGGATAAGCCGGATCAATAATGTTTTAGTAAACAATTAGGAATATACTATTTAAAAGTTCACGGGTCTTACAAGTTATAAAAGACTTTTTTCAGAAAAGCATTTTTTTAAAAGCTTTTTTCAGAAGCGGGTAACGTGTTGAGGATAAGAGATGAGGTTTAACTCCACAACATGGAGAAACTTATTTTCCTACACCAAACATTTCAATATTAAAATAATTCATTTTGTAAATAAGAATATTGATAAATCTGTTTTAAATTTTTTTTTTTAATTTATGCTTTTTTGTTTAGTTAAATTTTGTTTTGTAGTAATTTCTACTTTAAAGTTAGTTTCTTTAATATAATAATCATAATAAATAATAATAATAATATATAATAATATAATATTATAATAATAATAATATATTAATAATAATATAATAAATACACATCGTAAACAATGAAATTTTTGGGACGGGGTTCGCAATTGTTATTGATATATTTCATGTTGCTGATTCAAAAATGTAATCGGTTTTTGCGTATCATATCGCATTTGTGAGATATTGTGTGTAACACAGATTTGTATTTTATGAATTTCTTACCTTTTCCAAGAGTGATCTGTCACAAATATTCGGATATATATATAATATTATATATATAGTTATATATATAATTATATATTATATATATATATACTATATATTATATATATTATATATATATTATTATATTATATATTATATATATATATATATATATTATATATACTATATATACTATAATTTATATAATATAATATATATATATTACTATATATATATATTAGATATATATAATATATTGGATATATGAAGGAAGAGAAACATCGCAATGATATGATACATGTCATTGATAGATAAGAACCTTAAACATTTATAATACAAACTATGAATTTAGAAGCAAAAAACCACGAATCCCACATATAGGCGAACACAACCCCACCATGACTGATACATAGAAAAAGGCACATGGGTTATACCGCATAAAAATGTAAACTATCCTACCGCATACAAACACGGTCGACTAACTTAATCTCTTTCAGATAGACGATACTACTGTGCGAAAACTCATACGCAAGCGATTCTGGAAAAACTACATCCCATCAATCCAAAGCCCACACCACTCCAAACAAAGACCCGGCCAATCCAGTAATAAAAAGATTTACCCACTTGCCCTGGTACGTCCCTTCCATGAATTTAGATCTTGATGAGCGCTTCACCTGATCATCACTACAATCGCCTGCGGTTCCGGAAATTTGACTAAGGTTTGAGAATGTAAGGTAGTGCAACTTGTATATCATTCTAATCCATGAGAATGAAAACGTTAAGCAGTTCCTGTACATTTGTTAAGTGTTCTCCCGGCTTTCCTGTTCCCACAGAAAATTATGTGCTACCATCTGAAAAAAGCATTCCAACGTTTCTTGCGCTTTAACACGTATTGTTGGTAGCAAACGGCAGATCCACGGAGGAGTGTCCGTTATTTGTGGGCCATTCAAAGATCCAGGCTTTTTTCTTCTGTCTCACTCAGACCAGCGGAACGCTTGGATATAATAGCGGAAGCATTCCACCATCATGTCTAGGGCCTTCACAAATTGTTTCATCAAACCAAGTTTTATGATAGCGAAGGTAAGATGTGTTTTCTCTCTGTACAAGTGGTTCACTTACGATGTTCCTGTCACCTGGCGTTAAGGTTTCCGCTCAGTGCGCACATTCTCTTTTGGATCCAGTGATTTCCTATGTCGCCCGGTTATGTCTCAATGCAACAGAGAGCAGGAATAGTTTGGTGAAAACTTGCTTGCTGACCGAGCAGAATGTTTACACCATTTTGAGGTTTACGCATATTAACCATCCATGCACCTGAATATTTGTTGGCCCTACTCCAAAACTGGTCTTGATAATTCTGCAATACTCCCCTCTCCGTACGAGTACCTATGGAACCGAAGCTGATCTGTTGCGTTGGTGTATCAACACACACTTTAAACTTTGCTCTTGGAAGTGTCAATAAACAGTCACATCAGTACATCGTATGCTGGGGAGTCCAATAGCGATAGTAGGGCCTTGCAACTTCACTAGCAATAACAGGTTACATCTGACTGCGAGAGCCTCCGAGCTTCTGCTTCTCTGTTCGATAAAATGTTATCTTGTGCATTGTGAGTCAAATAGTTCATTTTTCATGCAATCTCGAAGCCAGGCTACGAGCGACAATTCGGCAAATACAACTGACTCGTAAAAGGATCGTTCAGTTCACCTGGGATAAAACCATGATGGACCTTCCGACTGTGATTTCAGATGATGATAGAAAATCATCCAGGTTTGGCATCCATACATGGTAACGTACTAACAGTTATCACATTGCTTCACCGAATTCGACACGAGTAAACTTGCTGCTACTGTAAGATATATGCGAGGATTGTAAGCGTCTATACAACCTACGTTAGTGCCGCCCACATGGAATTTTATCATTTACTAGGGAATATGCAAAAAGAGGGATCCATGATTGCAAGAAAACGGGATGTGATACAGCAAAATCCGAGATATATATGAATCAGCGGCACATCCGATTTGAACATTCTAGACTACGGTATTTAAAAACATGAAACTTTTTTTTGTTGACCGACATAAATAATAATAATAATAATAAATGATAAAAATAAAATAAATAAATATAATAATAATAATAAAATAATAATAATTAATTAATAATAATAATAATAATAAAATATTAATATATAACATAATAATAATAATAATAATAATAATATATAATAATATAATAATATAATAAATAATAATACATAATAATATAGACTCAATACCAATAATAATACCAATAATAATAATAATAATAATAATGAATAAAATTTTAGATTATAGAAAGTGTGGTAACAATAGCGATGATGATAAGAACTAAAAATAACAAAATATAATAATATAGATAATAATATAATAATAATAATTATTCCGTTACAAATGTTTATATATTTCCTCCATGTCGCTTCTAGAGCAGGGTTGTCACAAAAGAAATGAAATATTTTAAATCAATTTTTTTTTTTTTAAGTGATTTTTACCGATAAAAAAAATTCAGATTATTTTTTTTTTTTTTTTTTTTTTTTAGGCAATTTTTATTACTAAATTAATAATTAATCCTTACCTATTCACCTAATTTTGATAACATATATTCATCTATAAATAATAATGTAAAATATCACTCAATGTAGTTTTCAGTCATTTGTAATAAAGCAAATAATAAAATTAGGAGAGTTACTCAGATATATATTAACAGTTTTATAATTTAAATAACTTACTTAATTAAACTAAATATAATTATATTTACTTGATTATTATTATTAGGTAAATAATTAGGTAATAATTACTAATTTATATAAGTAAATAATTAAAAAAGCAAGGTGTTTCTAAAAAAAAAAAAAAATTAAAAAAATTCTAAAAAAAAATAAAAAAAACAAAACAAACATAAGATTCTAGAGATTCAAGATACCGGTTCGAGTGTAAAATATTGTTTCATATTTAAGTTTTGAAACTATAGAAGTCGAGGTTCATTATCAATATTTTTTTGTGTCCTATCAAATTTTCATATATTATTTTTTATACACCATCACTGAGTAAATGACAAATAATAAGTTATGATTTTTTTTAAGAAAATTTGAAAAAAGAAGAAAGTTCCGGTTCAGTTCGGCGGAACACAGTTAGTTCCGGCCGAAACGGAACTTCTAAAAAATCGAGGTTCCGGGCGGAAGTTCCGGCCGGAACTGGAACGGTAACATCCCTAATATATATATATATATAATTAATATATATATATATTATTTATATTTATATTATAACATTTTATAGTTATATATATAATATACAAAGAATTATATATATATATATGTTAATTATATATTATATTATTATATATATATATATATATTATATATATAATATATATATATAATATTTATATATATATATATAATATATAATATATATATATATATTATATATATATATATATAATATATTATATATATATATATATATATATATAGAATTATACCATATATTTATATATATATATATATATATATATATATAATATATATTATATATATATATATATATATATATATAGTTATATATATAATACATGGAGGTTGTAAACTTTCATATTAAAATTGAAAATTATTTCATGAAAATTCTGACACGCTAAACAGTTGTTTACATATTCCTTTAGATCTTGTGACATGTTACGCAAAAAAAAAAAACTTTTAATGTTTTGACAAAGCCTGAATAAAAATTTAAATGGGAGTCATGAACGACATACATCGTAGAATTAATTAACGACTGAAAAATAACTATTTACTTTTTTTCATGAAGAGAAATAAAATACTATTTATTTATTTTACAATTTTGATATTAAATGTCCATGTCCTTTGGATAGGTTATTATATATATATATAATTTAAATTTTAATTCTGCATTAAGTAGAACCAAAGTTAGGGGTCTTTGAAAGAAGTGAATATCCCGGAAACCCCCAAAATTGGGGGGGGGCGGTTTTGCAGCCCTTACTCAACATTGGAACCCAATATTCTAGGGAAGTGAGTTTTCTGCCAAAAGGAGCTTGTATACCAAATTTCATTAAAATCGAAGGAGATTGGGTGCAAGTCAATGTATGATATGTCAGAGAATGCACCAGATACAAAACAGATAAACTACTAACCTTAACCACCTTTGCAACTAAAATATCATATTTAGGATTCACTATTTTATGTTTGTTCAAAATACGTTGAATAACTGGTACAAAGCATTCATATGTTCTTCCCAATTGTGTTGCAAGTGAACAAAGTAGTTCCATTCAGACAGGTCGAAGTTCAGGGCTCATTTCTATTATCCGAAGCTAAAAGAACATTAAATATTTTGAATATTTTCATACCGGTTGACCTTTTCATACAGGATCAACTCTCTCTGAATTTTTTATCATCGGTTGATATTTGCATACCGCTTCAAATTTCTTTGCTTAATATTTTTTATTATATTTAATAGTAGAGATTTGAACTCTGGTTTGTTTGTATAACCTTATTTTACTATCTACAGGTAGAATCAGTTTAAGATAACTCATCTTTAAACAAAATTAACATAAACATCTACCTTTCTTTCCCTTGTTTCTACCTGTTTACCTCCACCTTACTTCCATCTATTAAGGTGCCCTATATTTATAGGCACGTTTCTAACATTGGGGCGTCCAAGTATTATTAGTTTAATTTAAACTACAATTTATTTATACTTCTGCAAAAATATCACACTAGATATTCACTGTAGATACTATTTAAATCGCACCTCATAAACCTGGAGCGCTTATCGAAAGTACCTTTCACGTCTCAACATCGCCCTAATTCAATCGAAGTTAGACTATGGCAGCGCAGTATACGGTCAGGCATCCCCGACTGTGCTACACCTGTTAGATCCCATCAAACACTGCAGCCTTTCGATCCTCCCCTCGGGTGAGCCTCGAAGTTGAGTCTGATGTAATGTTGCTCTCTCTACGAAGGGAATATATCATGTGCACAAGTTAGCATCGCTTTCAAACCCCAATACCATCTGCTCTAACACCGATTCTGCGAGAGGTACCCCAGAATCATCCTTACTAGACATTGGCAAACACAGTTTATAGCATTCTTTACTTCCTTAGCATTCCTTTTCAAAAGGTGCTGTTTTCCTCTTATGTTGAAGGGTATACACATTTACAATTCCCAGTTCCCCCCATTTGCCTGGTCTTATCATCTCTCTCCAAATCCAGCAACCCTGCCGCCTTGTTAATGGCAGCACTCGTGTCTCACTCTGCAGTTCACGGCGGATCCACCCCAGTGTTTACCGACGGTTCTAAAACAGGAGATGGCGTGTTTGCGTCTACGGTCTTTCCTGACCGCAACCTCTCCCATATCCTTCCCATTCATGCTTCAATTTTTACTGCAGAGATATTAGCTATAATGATTGCCCTCTTGAATTTTATTCTTTAACCAAGACCACCCTTATGTCATTTATTTGCATTCGCTCAGTGTCCTCCAGGAGTTCAAAGCCCCCAACTCTAAAAACACAATGGTATCCGCTGTGCAAAATTTTTTGGGCTGCTCCACTCTTGCAAGAAAACGAATTGACATCCATGTTTGGACCCGCTCTCACGTTGCAGGGTCCTGCATGAAAATCATTCGACAGAGGTCCAGAGTTTTCCTCTCTCTCTTTTCAGTAAACTGTTATTGGTTCATACAGATGCCATTCGATAAGGTCGCTTTTCCATAAATTAAATTAGTATGCGTCTCCCGAACGAAGTCTTCCGATTTCGTTGGCAGGAGTGATCGGTGAGGGACGAAACGTAAGAATAATAAAATAGTAATTACGAGTGGTCTCTCTCTCATCCACGAAACGTTTGCAAGAGAATAGAACCTCGCACTATACATGTCAAGGGATGATTCACCCCTGCAATTATGTCTTTACACCCCGCCGGTATGTTAACCAATCTTCATTGATTATCCCCAACTGGACTCGTCCGCCGTACATTTTTCTTACACTGAATGGTCCATAAACCTTCACAGCCTAAAAATGCTATCCATTCATTGTCTTAATCGCCCACTTCATCCAGTTGTATGCTTCAATTATGTTTGTCCTTTATTGAGTCAGGGAATGTCTAGAATTATGTTTACTTGATGATTATTTTTAATCTCCTTGCTTTGTTGACATGTGTATATATATAGGAATAACGATAGTAAGTCAGCTTAATATCTTTAGTTGTATGTTTTTCATTCCGTTATCGAGATGGTCTGCACTTCCTTTGTTGGCTCGGATTGAGCCATCTGTAATCCCACTCAATATTATAGTTATATATATATATATTATATAGTATTTATATATTTAGTGTTAATTATATAATATGTATATCTATTTGTGTATTATTGATAAGTTATTGTATATATAAATATTAACATACATATATAACTATAAGCATGATACAATAGTATAAGTATTAGTATATATATATTATATATATATATTTATATATATATATATATATATATATATATATAATATATATATATATAATTTAATATATATTTATATTATATATATATAATATTATATATAATTATATAGTATATTATATATATATAATATATATATATATAATATAATACTAATTATTACTATATAATATATATATTATAATACTTATATATATCCAGGCTCGCATATGACTATCTTTTCAACGGGACTTTTCGGAGTTACTTAATTAGTAGCGTGAAACAAGCATTAGTATTTTGGATCCTCAAGGCTTCTTCCTTCTTGTATTTACAAAGCCTTTTGCAGTGGTATCAAAGATTGTAAAAACCTCTTGAAGGACGAAAGATCAAGATAACAATATGTAAGATAAAGCTTTTTTTCTTTTTGGTATTTTTTTTTATAAACTGTTATTTCAATTCTAAGGTTCAGTCAGTTTTATGTTATCACCAGTTTTCATCCGCTTTATGGATTTAATATTAATATTTAATTTTACTAGTTTGAAGTTTTAGTGCATGTGTGTGTGTGTTAGAAAAATTTCAAGAGTAATTGTTTGAGATTTACCCATGAAGTACTTTTGCATTATTCCATATATCAGAATATGGCGTCCAAGATTTTAAAATCGTAGCTCGATCGAATTTCCCAATACCTTGTTGTTTACCAGTTGGGAATGGCCCCAATTGCCTGTATGATGATTCGCAGATTACTCACTCAAAGAGCGGTTAATTGGGCCTATTTGTTTTTATTGCTTTTTTTTTTGTTCTGCCTGCCATGGGTTATGTAAACATTCAATTTTTATACTAATTTTTTTACGGGTTAAGCTTAATTTTCTTCAATCTCAAGCGTAATATAATTATATACTATATATTTATAAATATATATATATATTATATATATATATATATATATATATATTATATTATATATACTATAATATATTATATATCTTATATATATATTATATATATAAATATATATATAAGATATATATTTATAATTATTATAAAATATATACATCTTTCTTCTATTCTTTCATCCTCCTCTTTCCCTTAAGGTGCAGTTACAGTGCATCGAAAAGAAAAAGCTAGTAGAAGAAAATATACAAAAGAGTCGAAAAGAAAGACCCAGCCTATACCGCCCCTCTTACTTAATTAGTTGAGACTGCGTCGCACGACAGAAAATCACCTAGAGCTTCACGGGACGCGACGGACCCACACTATGGTAACATCTCCAGTGTAGGGTATCATCCCTATGGCCCAGGGGGCCACAATCATACCCCCTCACACAAACCCCGCCATTCACTCCTATTATGCACCTTTATTCTCGCATTTGCCAAACTCGCCATTTCTACTCCTTCAAACATTCAGTTTACTTGAACTCAATTCACTTTATTCTTCGGTCTCCCAGCGATCGATTCCCAGCACCCACCACTATACATTCGCTTAACCCCACGACTGCATTCATTCTTTCACATATGACAAAACCACTCAACGTTTAACTTTCATTTTATTTCTCATTTACCCCTGTTCTCAACACCACATAACATCGTCTATACGTTCAATTCCTTTCTCATTTTATCAATTATTTCACAACCTAACATGCCTCCTAAAGATTGTCCATTCTCAAACACATTGAACTTATAGATCATATACTCTTATTCCACGACAGTCTACCACGACTATTACATCTAACACAGGTAAAACATACCCTCATGTAAGACACTAAAGCGCACTCAAGAACGTTAGTCCACATACATCCACAACAGATTAATTGCACAGCCACCTTATGCCTGCCATTCACAACTTTCCATACTTACACTCCCGATCATCGTTCCCTTTCAATCTTAACATAATATCCTAAATGAGTTTCAAATTACAGACACTTGTTCCAGCTGCTCACCGATCTAAGCAGTAACTTCACACCGAGACTGATCATCACTCACAACCAAAACAGCCTATTCTTTATCTAAGATTTTTCACCCCTCGCTATTTACACACCCTAGCCAAATCTCTCTACCAATCCTCTCAAACTCTTTTCAATTCCACACAAAAACAATAATCCGCAGTAAATAATAGGTAGGGCCACCTTCTACTCACATCATTCTCAATATAATATTAACACCTTTTCTGGCACCCCCATACTCTAGTTCTTTCATAGAAACCACCAATCCATATACAATATGATAACCAAAGGGACATAACAATCCTGCCAATACTCCGTATTAAATATTAGCACAATCACTTTTGAACATTTATTCTACATTACGCTTCACTATCCTCATAATTACTTTTGATTACATTCAGAGCCTACCATCAACACCATATATCACTAACACCTGTCCATAGGAGACTTTCCCTATTAATCTTATTCATAAAGCTTCCTTAAATCTTAAAACTAGATACAATTATTCTTCTTCTCCTCTTTTCTCAATCATTTGTTCAATGTAAAGATTATCCAACATCCTGCACCCACTCCTAAACGACCTTGTCTTCACAATCAAGTTCCTTCAGTACTCGGAGCACTCTTTCAACTAAAAATACCAGCATATACATCTTCCTACAACACTCAATAAACTAATTCCCCTAAATGCCTTATCCCCTTCCTTATTTAGGGACTATACTAGACTAAATCGTGGGCATTAACCCTCGGCAACTATACCCTCATAAACGTTTATTAAACCAACTTCCAAAGAAATCAATCACCAATCTCATAATATATAATATATATATATTATATATATTATTTTATATATATATATATATACTTATTAAATATATATATTATATATATATACTATATAATATTATATTATAAACTTAGCCTTTTAAGACGTGCTGTATCCCCTTTACAGAGGGTACACGGGGTGGACTACAGGAAACGGAAATTTAAAAGCGGCTTATCCCAGAACCAGCTCCACCGACGTGTTAGCAGTCGAGTTTTAATTCTCGCCCCCCGTTTAAATAAAAACAAAATATAATAATAATATTGAACCAGCGTCCTCTCGCATGAGTGTCGGCGAGTCAACCTCCTGCGCCACGAAGCATTCCATATATATATATATTATATAATTATATATATATAATATTTATTATAATATCTATAATATATATATAATATATATATATATATTATATATATATATTATAATATATATATATAATTTAAATATATATAATTATAATATAGTTAGTGATGATTATTAGAAATTAGGCAATTTGAATATTCTCGTGTGAAAGAAACAAAAGTATAGAAATACTGTTGAAGTGAAGTGGATGTTGGAGGGAAATACTGTATTTGCTAGTATTGAAAGGGAATGAGAGGGAGAGGAAGGCTTGCAATTCTGAATGGGAGTTGGACTTGTGGATACTAGCTATGGAATTAGATTTTCGGGATGTGGGAGTACATTAGATTACTAGATGTTAAAATTTTTATGTTTGAAAAGCAAAGAAAGATAATGTGTTTTTATGACATATGGTATCAAAGGGTTAAAAGTTGAAGAAGAGCTGCGATTTTTCTGGGATCAATCTGAATTGAACGTTTTGGATGTAAGGTGAGTGTAATGGATTTTGAACAGCAATATTATAGTATTAATACGGGAATTTTATGGCATTTCAGCGTTAATATAATGTCGAGAGATATAAATTTTCTTTTAATATTCAAAAAGTATTGATGACTTAAGTGAAAGCGTGTGATAAAGAGATAAATGGAGTCGAAAGTGATTGTTTAGATTACATAGCGGAGTGAACGGCAGGGATTGTGTTAAATGTCTGCCTTTGGTGTATTCAATTTGTATATGGATGGGAGTTATTAAGACATTTAGAGGTAGGGGGTGGAGGGGATGGTGTGAGTATGAATGATGGTTGAATGGAAGATAGTGAAGGTCCCTACTATTTATGCGGATTATTTAGGTTTTGCGTGGCAAATCTGAAGAGAGTTTGAGAGGACTTGGCAGAGAAAGATTTGGCAGTGTGTGTAAAGGAGGGGTTTGAAAGTAAAAGTAGATAAGAATAAGGTTATGTTTGAGTGAGGACAGTCTTCAGTGTGAAGTGTATGTTAGTGGTGAGCGGTTGAAAAGGTCTGTGGAGTATAATATATTGATATATGTTGAATGAAAACGGGAACGGTGAAATGCAGAGATGTATAGAAGTTGTAGAATGAGGAGGTGGCTGGTGCAATTAATCGTTAGTGAGATGTAAACTTGACTAGCCCTTGAATGCCTCAAGGTTCTTATGAGGTATATGTTTTACCTGTGTTAAATGATATAGTAGTGAGACTATGGTCGGAATAGAGGTATAGATCTAAAGTGCAATTGTTTCAGATTGGGACAATCTTAGGTGTGCTGTGAGTGTAAAGAAGAATTGATATGAGGAATGAGAACCGTATTAGAGAGTTGTGTGTGTGATGAAAGAGTAAGGACAGAACAAATGGAACATCGGTGAGAATGGGTTGCTCATGTGGAAAAGGAAGAGATGATAGTCGGTGGGTTAAACTTCTGTATTGTGGAGAGTTGCTGGGAATCGAACCGGCATGAGAGAGACCGAAAAAAAGTGGATTGATTCAGGTAAAGGAATTGCCAGGAGGAGAAGAAAACTGTGAGTTTGGCATATGCGAGAGAAAGGCGCATAATGGATGAATGACGGGTTTGTCGGAGGGATATGGTTGTGGCTCACTGGGCCAAGGGGTGAGCCCACCACTGACGAAATGCCACTATATGAGGTCCGTACGCGTCCCGTGAAGCTTAGGGTGGATTTTACTGTTAATGCAGACGGAGTTCTCACTAAAGGTTATAAAAGGGGCTCTAAAGGCTGAGGGCTTTCTTTCTCGATTTGGGTTCAATCTGCTCAAAATAGATTCGGTCCCTTAAAAGAGGTATTAACCCTTTTTCAAAAGAAATTAGGTCGATAATGATAAGTAATCGATATTTGTTTATAGGATTATAATATATATATATATATTTATATATTAAGATATTTATATATATAATATATATTATTATATTTATATATTAATATATAATATATCATTATATATTTAATCTATATATTATATAATAAATATTATATATTATACTATATATATATATATATAATATATACTATATACTATATATTATATTATATAATATATATATATATATATATCATATATATTTAATATATATATATATATATTTATATATATATACTATTAAATTATATTATATATATATATATATATATATATCATTATAATATTAATATTATATATATATATATATATAATATATATATATATATATATATAAATATATATATATTATAATATATATATATATATATATATATATATATATATATAATATATATAATAAATATATATATATATATATATATTATATATATATATATATATATATATATATATATATAATATATACTATTATATATATATATATTATATATATATTATATATATATATACCTTCTACCTTCTCACCCCTGACCACCCTCATCAGAGTGGCAACACATCACTAAGGTACCCCACCGCTACCTCCGACCTACTCACAGGAACGCCTAAAGGTTGGTGATTTTCCAGTGTTCTGGATGATGGTTAGAGGGACAGACTAGGAGGAACAGTGTTTACACAGTTTCCGGGCCTGGTAACACTTATTATGCAGATATTTCGAAGCTAAGTTTGTCTTAATGTTAAATCCCATTTTGTAGACATATTGCAAGAGTTTGGTTGGTAAATCGATCTTAACTTTGTTATAGGTATGAACTGGATCGTTATTGGAAGCGAGATAATTCGGGTGCTATTTTCTGGTGGCGCTAGATCATGGTTGATATTATGTTTGGGTTTGTCGATTCTTAAATATTTGTTCTGTTAGGTTTGAGTGTGTATTTGGTTTGGTGTATGAGTACCTTTCTGTCAATGGTGGATGTTAACTTATGTACTTTTTTGTATATAAGGCTGCGGAAATGGAGGTTGTTTTAGTCTTAGATGCAGATGTGGCAGGGGTCGCTAGCATTATCTTAGGTGTTACCGTCTAATAATGTAATAACTTTGTTTGTACTTCGTAAGTGTTGTTGAGGGTGTTGAAGTGTACATCCTGTTACAATTCTGATGTGCCTTTGTTATTGTGTTCTTGGAGCTTTTCATTTTCACTTCGGTTATAGTGGATTGCCATACTGAAGTGTTGACGGATAAAATTTTTATATAGTAGTTTTGATTGAATATCTGTTTGTTATGTTTGATGTCAATGCCTGCGATGGTTTCTTAGAAATGTTTAGCTTTAGTTACGCGTAGATTTTGTAATGTTCTCATATGGGTATTTGCATGAAAGTTAAGTGTGCGTCCAGTGTTACTCTAATATTTGAGCGTTTTGTTTAGTGGGATACGATGTTATTTATGAAGATTTGGATGGATAGTTCGGAGTTGGCTGATACTCTGTTGTGATTTAGTGTTTATAAAGAGGACTTTTTGGTAAAACCACATCTATGTCGTTAACCAAGGTTTTATTTGGTTTGATGTATTGTGGGATAGGAGGGTTAGCTGTGTTTGATTCTGGTGTGTGGTGTAGCTATGAGTGATGTCATCGAGCGTAAGTTGTTGTGTTTGGAGTGGTTTTGAAGGTGTGGAGATCAACTGCTGAATAGGTTGGGAAAGTGTAGGAGTAGTACTGCTCCTTGGGTACACGTTTTTTAATGTTTACTGTGCGTGATTTCTTGTAATTGATCTGTATTTGAGCTGTTCTTACTGATAGGGAGTTTGATAACCATTTCTTTTAAAAAAAAAAAAAATATGTGATGCATGGTTTATATTATTTTGATGTATTTAGATTGTGAATACTGGGGACTTTGTTCGAAAGCCTTGTTATGTTTATTTTATTAGTAGAGTTATTTATGTGTGGGTTCAGAATATAAGCCGTTTATTTTGGTTGTTAATGTCTGTGAGAGTGCTGAGGTTGGAGTGAGTTTTGTTGGAGCATGTTGGAACTTTTGTTTAGGGATGTGTGATTTTACTCTTTTCAGTATGAGCTTTTCTAGGAGCTTACACAGAGTGGATGTAGTGAAATTGGGCCATAGGAAGAGGGGTTTGAGGGTTTTCATTGAGTTTTTTTTTGGGAATGATAATTGCTTTTTCCAAAAGGGAATGTGATTTAATGATGGAAATTGGTGTATATGTGTGTTTAATTGTGTTAGTGCGATATCGAGTGTTTAATTGTGATGTTTGTGAATGTTATCAGGGACGGTTGCTGATAGTGAATTTTGGAAGAGGCTTTATGGGCTTTTTAATATCAGTTAGGTGTATTTCTATTGCGTTGGGCGTGTTAGTTTTTATTTTTCTTAAGGATCTGATATTTTCCTTTTTGTGGAATGAGAGGTATATGACTTTGTTTTGACGAAATGAGTTTGCGAGAGTGTGGGATGTGTTATTGTTTTTTGTGGGATTGTGTGGATTTTTGATAGATTGTGTGGGGAAGTTGGGTTGTATTTTTTGCTTGCTTTAATGTTTTATTAAGTTCGTACATTCATTGTAATTGTGTTTTGTAGATTTTTTTTGTTAGGTGTTTTTGAAAATTATTTGAAGTATGTGTTCAGTATAAGTATGCCAATCTTTTGTGTTGCTTAAATTATGATTTGTGTTTTAATTTGTGTTTGCTGTGCGCTGATTTTTTTAGTAGGTTTCGTTGTTTGATAAAGTTTGAGATTTCAGGTGTAAGAGTGTGGTATATTTTTTGAGGTATCCCGGAGATATATACTATATATATATATATATATACTTATATATATATATATATCATATATATTATATATATAATATAATATATATATTATCATATAATATAATATATATATATATATCTATATATATAATATATATATATATATATATATATATATTATATATATATATATATAATATATATATATTATAATATATACTATTTATATATATAATATATAATATTATTATATTATGTGATATATAATATATATAATATATATATTATTATATATATATTATATATATATAATATATATTTATATATAATAATATATATACTATATATATATATATATTACGGTATATATATAATATATATATAATACTATATATATATTACTATAATAGATATATATATATACATATATATATATATAATTATACTATATATATATAATATATATAATATATATATATATATATATATATAATAAAATATGTGCTGATTTTATGAGTAGGTTTCGTTGTTTAATAAGTTTGAGATTTCGGGTGCGAGTGTTGGGTTGAATTTTTTTTATGTATCCCCAAGGTATATTTAGATTTGCGACTTTTTGAATTATTAAAGTGAGGTTTTGGAAGGCTGTGTTTAGTGTTATGGTGTTTGAGATTGTTATTGGTTGTGTAATATTTTCTATGTATTCTTAGAATTTTGACCAATCTGCTTTTGTTGTAGCTTGTGTAGGTTTTTCTGAAAGTGTGGTTGTGTTTGTTGGTAGATTTGTGTTTTATGATTATGGGAAGGTGGTCAGAGTTTAGGTCGGTAACTTGTTGAACTGTAGGGAGAACTGGACTCTGCCCCGACGAGAAAGTGTGATGCGCGATAGGGGTCGAGGAAGAGGAGTCTTCTTTCTTTGGCTCTTTAACCCCGTCTCTGTGAGGTCGTGACTCTAGTCTGAGGTACCTGAAACTTCTATGCCTAAGGAGACCATTGAGAATTCTCTTAAGGATACCACAACCCTAGGACGAGACTGCTGACACTCATGGCAAATGAATATCGTTGTAATTCTCTGAAACATTCTTCAAACAGTACTAATGAAACTAAAAGAGTTGCCTCTTAAGCTATTCATAGGATTAAAACACCCTTTTCATTCTTTCTTCTTTGTTGAAATTAAATTTAGCATGACCTTTCGGAGAGGAAGTCGAGAACCCCTTCTGACCCAAACATACATATATTCCCTATCCTTTCAGGATTCGATATTCTGATCAGCGGATCGTTAAGTGACTCATGATACCATTGTTATCCCGACCCCACGCTAGTCCTTTGTGAATTTAACCTCCGATACTTATTGTGGAAAGACTGCAGCTTCTCCCAATGCGGATTGAATAGCTAGTCTTTTGCAAAATTTCCATTGGGATATCTAAGCAGAGATCTTCCAACATTTGAACGTTTAGACACGAATACTTCTTTTTGTGTCGACGCCTCGATGTGTTCAATCTCGGCGTACTTATTTTCAGGTGGGAAATGCCATCTTTTCCCTGCGAATGTGACCTCTATCCTATCTTAATAATATCCTTAAACCTAATTCCACAGCAGCAACTATTTTCTAGCTGAAGATACGACAGAGCAGATTGATATTCTTTCCATCAAGCCACTTTCATCCCGTCTTTTCTGCAAAAAACTATTAATATTTCAGTCTCCCCAGATTTCTTCAATTACTTTAATGAAAGAATCCTTAAGGCAGCAGTGATTCGTATCCCCCGTTCCCCGGGGAACCGCAGATCAATATTAAGCCTGGACGGCTCCCCCACCCCGTGGAGTCGATGGTAAGATTTTAAGGTTCATTGCACGATGACCAAAACTAGCTGTCGCCAAAACTAGCTGTCGCCGATCGTTGGACCTCTCACGGCTCTTCATCTCTAAGACTTTGGGTGCAGTTATGAGCTAAACTTGACTATGGTTATGCAGCATATGTACAGAACTTCCAGTCCTATTTTCACCTTCTTGACTCAATTGAGAACGAATTTCTGAGGATAGCAGCAGAAGCATTTCTGTCATCAACGAGGGAGTGCCTGGAAGTGGAGGCTGAATTGATGTTCCTGTCCCTGTTGAGGGAATCGTTCATGTGCTCCTTATTCTTCCATATTAATGTCTCTGTTTTTTAGGTTATATCCCCTCTGATGAGCATATTCACCATAATTATTATTGCCCGTTCGCTGGGGCTGTGACTTCTATATTCACCTTCTTCCACCTACCACAGCGTTCGATCTTGCTTTACAAGCGTAATGAATTTGTCCACCCCTGTTGTATACTTCGGCATACAGTCATTAATCAAAGAAGAAGTACATCCATCACTACCTTGATATTTTCAGATCATGTTTTTGTCTTCCTTAAATTCAGAAACTTTTTCTTGTTATATGGCTCATCCGGCACATATCCGGCGGTATCTTATGCTTATGGGGATGTAAGCGCCACCCCACCCTCCTTCTCTACCAAGGGGTCAACCTCCCATCTAGTTTGGCGAGATCGCTCAGAGTGCACCATGTCATCATTCAATCAGCGTTCGTGAAATTCAAAGCAATATATTATATATATAATATTCAGTACTACATAGTGATATAATGATCCTATAAGACTACGTTTCACTCTATATAGTATATCTTCTATATCATATATACCTATATATGGATGTATATATATCTAAGTCACAATTCCCAACACACTCACTATCACTATACACACATGACTGGTTATGTCATATTATACACATCATAGGTAGCTTTACTGCTTCAAGTAATATTTGAACGAATATTTTTCTTATTGCATATATTATATATATCCCTAGTTATATATACTCATATATTCATAGTATTAACTATATATCTATATATTATATATAAGTATATAATAATATTAACATAATGTAATATAATAATATCATAAAAAATTATATAATATTAATATATTTTTATATATATATATATTTAATATATCATATATATATATTGATATCTGTGTTACCCATACATATAAATATACTATCTATTATATATTTATATATATAATATACTATATATAAATTATAATATTAATAGTATATAAATATAATATTACTATCTGATATATATATAATATATCAATATATATATAAAATTAATAAATTCATAACAACAAAAAATATTCTAATATATGCACGCATCAGACTTAATAATCTACCTATTTATATGCATCTATATATGAGTATATATATATAATGTGCATCAGAAAATAGTATATACACTCCTCTCACATACTACTAACCATATATATTACTTATATAGAATCTATACTTTAGATATATCACCTATATATAGTGTTTAAATGATATACCTATATAGATTTATTTAAATAAATAACACACGCTCACATCTGAACATATAGTATATATATTCTAGCTAATAACTCATCATTATACGGATAATTTATATTACATATATATGCTCAGGCAGTTCAATCTATAGATTATAAGTTATATATATAAATGATATCTAACATCATATACCACATATATACCGTAGATTATTTCGTTATTATATATACTGGTATACGCAATAGCTGTTAACATCCATGAACATTGCCTTAAATGGTAAACAAATTTTCTCGTATTTTCATGTTAACAAACGTCTCTTTCAACTGAAGAGAGAATTTTTCTTTAGGTCTAACAAAAACAAAATCGATGCTCCATCTAGTATTTATAATATCATTTTCCCGCTTCACTACTTCTTCAACACGCTTCCCATTTTTTTACTAGTGCACATGAAGCTAAGTGAGCGTAGAGAATAGTATTAAGATGAATGAGGAATAAATCACTTCTGATTAATGGAGGATAATCTATTATATATAACACACACAACATATAATTTGAAAGAGGGGAATTACCAATGGCAAAACTTTTCCCCCTCAATCGAGGCAGTTTACTTCTAAATGCATCATAGTTAAAATGAAATTAAACAGTGGTTCATAAAAAGTTTAAATTAAGGTGAACAGTTGAACCTTGTAGGTGAATTTGGTGGATGCTTGTTACTGGTTATACCCGTGTATACTGGCTATCACCATCGCATTACCTAACTGTCATTAATTCGAAGTGATGTATAATATATGTAATATAATTAATATATATGACATATCACTATAAGTATATATATATATATTATTATATTATATATACTATATATATACTCATATATAGATACTATAATATATATACTATATATAGTATATATATAACAGGGATATATTATGAAACTTAAATTTATATTCATATAATGTAGAGATAAATTTAAAAAAATTAGTTCACAAACTAAAACGTTTAAAAAAAGTTATGGAATTTTCTGCATTATTTTTAATTAACTATCATGAAAATCAATAAAGCAGTTTTCTAACTTTCGTCCTAATATTAAATATATATATATATCATATATAACCGATCACATCACAATACTTATATACTATATGATTAATAGTTATCTATATAGATATATCTACGATAAGTATAAAAAAATATAGTATATATAACTACATACAATATATTATAACACTACTATATAGTTAACGTATATATATTATACGATATATTGTATATATATATCGACCAGATTTCACTTAAATCTTAAGAATTACTTGAAAGCTCTTCACTTCTACTGTCAATAATAAGACGGTGGACAAGGAGCTAATAAAATAATCAGAGAATAACGCGTAAGTGTTCGTATTTAGGAGGAGGAAAGAAGAGAGGGGGAGGGGTTAGAGGTTAGAAGTAGGGGTGTAGTATTGGAAGAAGTAAAGAATTTTAGATATTTAGGGTGGATTTGGGTAAAAGGGGAGGGATGAAGGAGGAGATACGATCATAGAGTAGGAGAAGGAATGAGTGCTTTTGAGTGGTTTGAGAGAATTATGGAAGGGGGGTTTATCACTGAGAGTTAGATAAGTATGTTTCGAAAAAATTTGGTCTAGCGTGTCTGTATTGGGGTGTGAAACGTGGGGGTTGAATGCAGGTCCAGGAGAAGTTCGGAAGCTCTGAGTGATGAAGGGGTTGAGAGCGGTTTGTGGGTTAGCAGAAGGGGAGGATAATAGGACCATAGGGTGGTAGTGGAGAGATGGTGATTGAGAATGGTCTGGGTGGAAGAGCGAAGAATAGGGAATGTTAAAGAATGGTATGGCACTCTAAGTGAGAATGGAGGACAGAAGTGGTTAGGAGAGTTTGGGGGCGGAGGAATAGGAAGCATGCGTGCAAGGAGACCAAAGAAGAGAGTGGACGAAGGAATCAAGCGAGATCGCTGGAGGAGGAGGGTCATGAGGGAGGAAAGAGGGTAGGGTGGTTGGCGAGAGATAGAGTGGGGGTGAGGAGGGGAGTGAGGTGTACGTACCACTATCCCGCTCAAGCGGGAAAAAGTGAGGCAAAATAATAAATAAATAAAATTATATATTATATATTCTATATATATATATAATATACTCATATTACTACTATATTATTATATTATATATATTATATATATATAATATATATATATATCATAATATATATAATTATATATTATATATATACTATATACTATATATATAGTCATATATATCTCAGTTTCATACATGCTCATATTTAGGCGCGTATAAAATGATAAAAGTTTCAGGCATTCGTTACTTTTTTTTTCAGAAAAATACACTTGAGAGAAAAGGTAAAAAAAATACTGATGCAGCCGACACAGGTGCCGATGTAATAAAAGGAATTCAGACAAGCTTTTTGTTTCTGCCCAAATATACAAATCTGAAAATAACAAATTTTACACGGAACCTGTGGCACTAATTTCCTTGGCGCCTCATCTTTCCTAGCGAGGCGATCTGTCTTTTCATTACCTGGTACACCTCGAAATACAATTTAGCGTAATGCTTACATACATCGCCTCGTCAACCTAAACTGTCAGTTTTACGTCTCAATATTTTTCAGCCTCAAAAGCTGTTCTTCTCAAAAAAATATTATGAAACACTCTCCAGTTGACTTGAGTACAGTGTGGAAATAAGAATGCTGAGAATTTTTCGTGTTTTTCGTGTCATGTAATTCCCCACTGCAGTTCAAGAGCAAAGTTTTATCAAAAATGGATTTAAGGAATTGGAAAAGACAAAAGAAAATGTGAAAACATTAGTGTTCCACCGCTCATTTAACGAGTTTATCTCTACTATCTGGGTGGAAATCTATGTAACGACAGGGAGACATTATTGCACAGTTGGTTACCGTATCTAACTTCGAAACATGAAACAGAAATCAAAGACCATATTTAAAACTTATAGAGACAGTTGGTCTTAATCTTGGATCAAGAATCCTCCTTAGGGATCAATGCGAATTAGTTCATGACTCGAAAACAAAGCGGAAACTTTCGTGACATCATGTGCCCGTGTTTGGTTCAATTTTACGTAGACTTAGTGAGCTCTCGTAAATCGCTACTTAACTTAACAAGTAATTCAGTTTTGAATAAAATAATTGAAATCACACTCGCTACTGTACATCCCTTTAACCAACTGACTATCATCCAAATTTTCCATATGACCAAATCATCTCAATGTATCTCCTTATTCTGTTCTTGCTTTCTGTTACGCGCTTTCCTTCACACCTCACACAACCTCCCAATATTTCTCTCTTTTTTCTAATTCTTCTCACACCTAATACTACTCTCCTGAAGTAGTTGTCCCATCTGTAACACATTGTACTCTCAGATATATACTCTTCATTCCAGACTATAGTCTCTGCTATACCATTAACACAGATAAGGAACATATCCTCATGAAAACCTAGTGCAAATCAAAGTCGCTAGCAACTTTACATCTTTCAAACGATTTAATTGCATCTCCCAGCCACCTTCCTCCTCACTTTCACAACTTTCCTAGCTACCTCTGCATCATCGTTCCCTTTTTATCAGCATCAATTAGTAAATATTTAAACTCAGGCACTTATTCCAGTTGCTCACATCTAACATAACTTTACCACGATAATTACCCTTACTCATTTCCATAACCTTACTAGCGTATCTACATTTACTTGTCACAACATTTCCCTTTTAATACCCTGTCCCAAACCACTCTCTACAAAGATTCTCAAACCCGCTCGTTGCAGAATTTCGCCACACTTAAACAAATCATCAGCATATAATAAAGAAGGCAGTCCCGACTCTCTTATATTTCTTCGTATTTCTATACTTTCCCCTACCTTTACTTACCTCTGATTCTTTCATAACCTCCATCCTATAATATTGGAATAACACACGGAAACATAGCAGATCCTTCTCTCCACTCCCTATTAACATAATTAAACGCATTCCAACCACTTTTCAACTCCAATTATATTCTTAACTTACTGCTCGCTATCGACATACAACATACTTTTGATTCCATTCAGAAGCTAAAACCTGCCATAGAGCTATATCCCTAATACCCGCCTAGAGCTTCCATATTAATCCTATCACTACGCCTTTTGGCAAATCCATTAGATTCAAGTTTTGAAATTTTCGCCCGGAAAGTCATTTTTTCAGATAATTTTTTCAAATGTAAAGCTTTGGTCGGACACATCCTCTAACCACTTCTATAACTTGCAACCTTGTTCATTCTACCAATCGTCCGTCATCATTACGCATGGACTTTTCGACCAATATATCCAGCATTATTATATATCACCACACAAAAACAAATATCCCATATAATAAGCTGGACACCTCCACCTCCTTCCATTCCTCCCATCATTCTCAACACCTTTCCATGCCACCACCACTTATAATTCTTTCATGAACCCTTCCATATACAAACTAAATAACAAGGAGACATAAAACACATCCCTGGCGTCACTTCGCTATTAATATTAATCAATCACTTTAACTCCATTTATTCTTACATAATCTTCACTATCGCAATACATACTTTTGATTCCATTAAGAAATCTACCACCAAACCCATTATATACTAACACCTGCACAGAGCTTCCCTATCCTATTAATCTTATCATACCTGTTGTAAATCTATAAAACCTAAATGCAATTTCTTCTTCTCTCTCATTTTTTCAATCAATGTCTTTCAATTAAAGATACTCATAAGGGCTGCGGAGTCGTTAAAATAATTTTCTCGACTCCCTCGATCCGACTCGACTCCTTACATTTCAACATTTGGATTTTGTCGACCTCGAATCCTCACTGTCCCGACGTCTCCACTCTAACAAAAAATTTTCGACTCCCGACTCCACTTAAACTCACTTAAACAAAATTTTCGACTCCGACTTCCGACTCCGACTGCTCGCACTCACTCCAGCAGTCTAATTCAAAATTTCGACTCTGACTCTAGATTAGTGCTTACAGAGTTACAGTAAAACATTTTTTTGTTTCAACAAATTTTTTTTTCGCTTTCTTTTGAGAATAAAAAAATATACCAACTTTCCCAATGAATCTATCTCCCCATTATGCCTATACGTAGGTAACGTAAGACATAAAAGATGCAGGCGCAACACATGACAAACAAATATACTTCAGTTTCGGAAACATATGTATAACGTACACAATTATAATGCAAATTATTTTTATTTTATTATAAAACCCATTTATAAAATTACAGTTTAATACTTTCAGTTTCATAATAATTAATATATAATAATATAATTTATAATAATATCATAAATAATAATATAATAATAATAATAATAATAATAATAATAATTAATAATAATATATAATAATATTATTACAAAAAAAATAGTAGATTAGAGAATTATGATAACCAAACAACTAAAAATATAATAATAATAATAAATAATAAAATATATAATATAAATAATAATAATAATATAATAATAATAATAATGATATAATAATACTGAAACTAATAATAATAATATCAATAATAATAATATAATAATATAATAATAATAATCATAATAATAATAATATAGATAATAATAATTAATAATAATAATAATAATAATATAATAAGCATAACAACAATATTTTCCCCTTAAACTCATAAAAAAATCGATCCAAGAAATTGAGCTATAATGACAAAATTAAAGAACTGGATTTTAATAATTTAGGATATATATATATATATATATATATATATTATATAGATATATATATATAATATTATATACTTATATATATATATATATATATATATTATATATATAATATATATATATATATATTATATATATATAATACTATATATAATATATATATATATATATATATATTATTCTATATATATATATATATATATAATTATATATTATATACCTATATATAATATATATCTATATATAGTAATATATTTTTATATATTATATACATATATATATATATAATTATTATTATATATATATATAATTAATATTATATATATAATAATATATACTATATATATATATATATAATATATATTATTATATATATATTATATATATATATATATATATATATATATTATGGATTGCCTAAAATACACAAAAACTCAGCAAATTCAGCCAACAGGTGTTTAGACTTTTCTCTCGCGTTTACCAGTAAATTGCCAATTCCTGAACAGAATTAGCTGAAGCATATCTTAATCACTCTTTCATAGTTAAATCAATAATGAAACATTATGTAAATTATAAAACTTAAAAACTTGAAAAACACTAATAAGTTCGCCTACTTGATGAATCTTTGTTCATAAATGTACCTGTTCTTGATACGATTGACACAAATAACTTCACTGCAGGTAATCATCAATAACCTACCTCCCCACCAGATAATCAGAACAACATAATGAGAACTTTTACTAATTTGTTTTGTCCCTTAAAACAACCGTTTAAATATAAAGAAAGCATATATCTCAAACTGATGAGTCCGATGGGCTTCAACACTTGACTACTTTTGCTGACTTCTATATGTCCAATCTGGAAAAACAAAATCCTTCGTGAAACAAACAACTTTAACCCCGAATTTTACATAAGGTATGTCGACGACACCATCACTATTTTTAGGAACATAGAATTCAATACATCAGTTCATCAAATAGAATTCAAAGAGTTGTCATGCGTAAATTCACATACGAACTTACAGCAGTAGATTAATCAATGCTATTGTTTTTTAGACATCAAAAATCAATGTTAATTCTGACAGCTCTTTCTACAGGCATACCCTGTCAAACCCACTGGATATGTCTGTTTAACTATCGGATCTATTCACCGACTATTTTATAAAGAATCTATCGTAAAAATTTTAGTTACAGGAGCATACAATATTTAATGGGAAACACTTTTGATGAAAAATTCCGAATTAAGTAAAATTTAATTACTGTGATCGTCCACAATATATGTAACTCTTACTTACCATACACCCTATCAGTAAGTATAATAGAAAAGTAAAAATAATCCAAAAAAGTCGATAAAATTTCTTCTTCAAAACTTCCAATGCTATTTGTCAATAAGAAGGAAGTGCCTTCGTAATATTTTGACCTCTCACCTCAAAACTAAAGTCAGACTGCTACCATAGTTGTTTTTATTTTATTATTTAAGAAGCTTGTCTCCTATCATGCTGTGTACATTTAAACTGCCCCACTGAGTATAGAACCTGTACGGTCGCATATATTGGTTAATAACGAAGAAAGATTGTCTTGACTATATGGATAATCAATTCTACAAGTCCAGCCTGGCCGGCTCTTCTGAACATTTAATTACGCACATGGTCAATCAACTATTCAGTAATATTTCTTATAACACTTCACATTATCGGATCGTGTGGAAGTCCATAAAATTCAAATTGCCGGAGGCCTTCATACATCGAAATACCTCCAACCAGATATTAAATAAAATTTTATGAATTTATGTATATTTGAAGAGGGCATTTTGATTTACTTATTTATATATCAATTTAAAGACTCATTTCGCTTACAAAATAATCCTCTGAAATGTCTCAAGTAATAGAGACAAACGGTCGGGAAATCTTGTAAATATCTCTTCTTTCTCATTCTACTATCGATACTACACTTATTTTCAAAAGATTATTTTAGGAAATTAAATTATGTAACAAAAATAAATATTAGAACGTTGAAAATAAAATCAAAACTTTTATAATAATAAAAGTGAATAAATAATATAATAATAATAATAAAATAATAATAATAATATAAGTAATAATAATAATAATAATAATAAAATAATCATAATTAATCAATAATATAATAATAATAATTAATTATAATAATAATAATAATAAATAAAAATAATAATAATAATGTAATTCTACTAATCATTGGACTCCGAACTCCGACTCGACTCCATTACAGCAGGAATCTTTCGACTCGACTACGCCGACTCCGCCGACCATTTCACTGAGTTTTCGATCCGACTCCGACTCGACTCCGGGAAAATTGCACGACTCCCGACTCCGACTCCACGACTCCGACTCCGACTGCCTGGTTATAACAGAATTTGGAAAGACACACAATCCTCTACACTTCCAAATGCAAACCTTGTTTTTACCAATCAGTCCTTCCCTCAGTCACTTCGATGTACTCTTTTGACCAATATACCAGCATATATCTTCCCTACTAACACTTAATAAACTAATTCCCATATAGTTCCTATGGTTCCCCTCCTTACCCTTATAGCAAGGTAACTATGTTTTTCCTTAAACTCGGAAATTATCCTCACATAAAACAATTTGCTACACAATCTTCAAAAATCCATTCAATCAACCATCTCCGCCTCCATTCTAGATTATCGCATTTCACCAGTATTTGCCTTCTATGCTACCGATTTACCATTCTTCAACTTCTCTCTCTAATTGCCTCTTCCTTATTAATTAATTACCTCATCCCAGAAAATTTAGTTCTTTTTACACCATCAAACTCACGCACATTCCCTATCACCTCTTCATTACTGCCAATGTTATGCAGATTTTCGAAGTATCCCTCTACACTCTCCTCACATCCATTTCATAAGTTCCGTAAGCACCTTTCCTATTAATTATCCCTATGCAGATTCCCTTATTCTCATTCTAACCCTTCACGCTTTCTTTCCAAAGAGGTTCATTGTTCCCTCCATACATAACTGTTCATTTACCTCAATTTTCCTCCTACGTTTGAAACTTCTAGTCTTTCTTTTTTCTTCTTTCTTTCTTTTGAAACTCATCATTGGCTTTTAGTACACTTAACCACTCCTCTTTATTACTTTTAACAGCTTGCATCACCCCTACATCCCACTACTTAATGTTGTACTTCCGTACTTGCCTACTCGTAGCACATCCAAACCTTTCCTCTCGCAGTACAATATAGCTTCGATTTGCATCCAGATTTTTTTTCATTTTCATCCTTGCTCACATCAGCTGAATTTTTGCCACGTGTTCCAAATACTGATCCGTTATTTTACCTTGTCCACGTTAACTTATCAAATCTTATTTCTCCTACTTCTTACTTATCACCTTCCTGCTAAATGTTAAGCCCCACCTAACTTAATCTTATGTAAAACACCATAATGATCCAATAACCTCCCATCCCTAACCCCTCACAGATTTAGCATCCATCACACATTTGCTTCAACATCTCACCATCTC
>JABUQX010069653.1:10000-45456 GCA_015478945.1 Trachelipus rathkii | reverse complement strand
ACATTATTTAGTGATGATATATTTTATGAAATCCTGACTCTTTCTTAGTCATGTGTTTATGTTCAATTATTAATCCGATTTTTGTATATTTAGGATAGGTTTATGATATAATATATATACATAATAGTTATATTAAATATATAATATATATATATATATATTATATATATGTATATATAAATTTATATATATATTATATATTATATATTAATTAGTATATATAGTTATTATATATATTATATATCATATATATTTGTATATTGATAATATGTATATATTTATATATATATATATAGTAGCTTTATTAAGTACTCTTAGTTTCTATTTAAGTACTATGTTTTATATAATTGATATAGTTAGTAGCTTTATAGTAATAAGTTTATTATAATATTTGAACCTAGTCTATCATATTTCTGCATTATACGATGTGTAGATATATAGGTAAGAATACTATAAGAATATTATTTAAGGACATTGTATAAGAAATATGAAATATCAGTATAAGATATTAGTAGATATATAGTTAATAAGATAATATATAATATATAAGTAATATACTTAAACTAAATATATAATATATAGTAAGAGGGAAGAAGATAGAACAGAATTTGAGTGAGGACGTTTTTTTTGCTACGGAAGAAAGGAATTGCAATATTAATACGTTTAAAGACGAATAAGGGATCATATTCTGCGATCATGGCGATTCTTGCTAAGAGAGATCTTCTAAGAAAGACACAAGGGTTAAACGTATAGATGGCTTGTGTTAACACAATGAAACGGAAGTTATTAATTTCAAAACTCGCCAATTGGGAAGGGACGAAACAGAGAGCTTTTTATTGCTTCAGTTATTGTCTGATTGATTCTCAGCTATGATTATACGCATTTCTAAGTTTTATTTGTTGTAATTATATCGTGTTTGAACATGAAATGAGTATGATTGTTAAGTTTTTAGTAGATATTATTGAATCTCTGTTCCTTTCTCACTTTCACTCGTTACAATAATTAAATATAGATGGTGTACTTGTTTTTCACAATAATTAATCTAAAGTCTTGAGAGTATTATTAGAACTTCGTCGACTGTCTACTTTTGTGTCGGAAAATATATAATATACGGCTCTACATGTTTAATAATTTAGTAATAAAAAATTTAATAGACAATGCTTCATCTCTTCCTCAATCAAGTCAGAGGGTCAAGATTAGTCTTTGGACGACAAGATTATTTCTTCATAAAGGATAGAACGCTTCTCAGTTTATATATTGTAATATCAATAACTATTTTTCTTCTTTATATTTATTATTAAGGGAACTAAAATATTTTAATACTATGCAAAAGAAAAATAAATTCTAATACAAATTAACGAAGAACGGATCATAATATATATATATATTATCTAGTATTTAAAATAATATATTATATTTAATTTTATATAATATTTAATATATATATAAATTATTATAAACTTATTAGTATATATATTTTTATAGTGTGCTGATTAGTATTACCTAATAATTTCTTAGGTAAGTATAGTACGATATATATATATTTAAATTATTAATTATATAATATACAGGGTGTTCATAAAGTCAATTATCATCATCTTCAAATAATAATGAATAGGGTAGATAGGTTATGTGTAGATATAGGTGTATTACTTAAAAAATAATCATAATATATATTTATATTATCATATATTTATATCTTTAATTAATAAAAATTATAACTTCAATTTTATACACCTACTGAATTAGCGCTTACCTCAAGTAATGGGTCGTGATATTTCAGCATCTAATAGGATAATGAATGATGTTGCTATATATACTGATAATGAAGTTGACTCCCTCGTCAAATTGTTTAAAATAGCTAAACAATTAAAAATATTACACGTTATGTACAGGCATACATACATAATCATTTAATATCAATGTATTTAATAATGTGTGTTATCAAAAGTTTATCGAACTATACCTATTCGCGGGAAAGGCTTTACTTGGATATCGAGCGTAGCATACTAGATCATAACAGCAACTCTTATTGTTGGAGCATTTAGATATAGTGGTATATTATATATTAGGTGTACCTTGAGTTAAGGTAAGGTATATATATATTTTGATAATGTAGTATATCTGTAGTCAATTGATATTCTGTGCTAAAGAATATATTAATAATCTTCTATGATACGGGTACGTTAGCAGCATACAACGTATTTACTCTCATCCTTTAACATGTACTCCCAATATACTAGGTTAGAAGAGTACAAGGTGAGTTTATCGTAACAGATATCAATCGCATCCGTAACGACTCGTACTCTGATAATAGTCGGTATACTAATGTTCTGGAATATATGATATCGAGGTAGCAAGGTCTACCCCAGCTCTATCCATTGTTCACCCGAGTAAGAAATAGCCGTTGGAGTTATGGTGGCATTATTAGAGGTATAGATCATGCGGATATATGTCAAGATAATAGTCGTGGTGAGGTTAAATAATATTTAATGGTTCTTTTTTTCTATATAATAATTCATCAGTGCTGGAAACCTAAGTATATCCTGATATAATAATCGATGCTGTGAGTTTTTTTAGTTTAGCACAAGGCGGGCTAAATGTAGTATAAATTTTTCTAAAGAAATATACAACGGTTGAAAAATTAATTCAATCACGAGATATGATGTCCTCAGATATGCAGTATAAATTAACTATAGTACAAAAAAGGTTCAATATAATAACCTAAGTAGGCACTCTTAACTAAGTATAACCTCTATGACGGTAAGACAAGGAAGAACGAACCTGTAATGGGGTTCCTTAAACTTCTGTAACTAAACTTAACTCTCAATTATACTCCAATTGACATCGCAAAGGTAGGCTTGTTGAATTCGATCAATAAATATCTACTCACTCGTCCGTGTTGTTTGGGTGACAACGTGACTGCTTATGAGCTTATGTGAGAGTTCTCTAGTAGTAATCCCATATGTGGCTAGGTTATACCCGATGATCTGTTTAAGTTATTGTGTATATCCAATGTATTGTGAACCTTCTCGATGTTTTTAAGTGTTGTACCCGTAGTAATAATAGTTAATCTCAGCTCAATTAGATCCCTGTTAGAAAGGACGTTTACGTTATATATTGGTTTATATGAGTGTGATCTTTTATACAATACTATTTTGCACTATAATTAAACACTCGCCACTGCCTATACAATATAAGAGAGATCTCCTAAAATAGTTTAACAATATGTGACTACATTATATACTTCACTTTTCACAAATAGTGACAACAACGTGAAAGTCGGATACACAATACATTATTAGTTATCTTGTACATATCGTAGTAAGTCGATTGAATTTTTATTTTCAAAGTACGTAAGCGTTAGTTAAGTACATTGTTGTTGTTATATGTCTAGTATATAGTAGTGCCCTTCTTTTTACCATAGCTCATGAGTACTTCCTATACAAAGTTCACTGTCTCAAAAATACATCAGAGATCCGTTTGATTAAAGTACTGCGCCTAGTACTTTTAACAGCCCATACTGTATACTTAATGATCTCACCTCTATACAGACTTCTTACACACTAATTAAAACAATTACAACTTGTGCTGTCGTATGTAATATGAAGTGGTCACTAGGTGGCCTATGTACTCTCTAACTTAATCAGTATGGCTTAATATAGAGTAAACACACGCGCACTGTCTACCTTTAATAATTAAACGATAACATTATACATTCACGAGTATCGTGCTAATTGAATTGGTCATCAAATGTCAATTGGATATATGTCTAGCAAATATCTCGCATTTCATATTCACATAGTGGAACCGCAATATAACACTGACCCGTTTTCTGTTTGCGCATACTCGTACTTTTCGACACTGCACTCGCCTATACCTCTACACTGTGGCGCTTGATGCTGCATTTTGAGAGAATAGTCCATTTAATCTAAAAAAGTTTCAGTCCTCACGTAACTAATTCTCACCGGTCAATCAACCTTTGTCGGAGATCAAGGCCTGTTAATTTTCTAGTTTTTTATGCACCAATGGTAATCGGCGTCGTTAGAAACCTTCTACCAGAATCGCTCACGATATTGTACTATTTACCAATTTCTACTCTTATAGTAAAAAAATTAATTGGAAATAAAATATTAATAAAGCTAAGTGAGTTTCGAATAAATAGTTCGTGAAACTCTGGAGTTAAGTTTAGTGGAAGAAAAGTTTAAGATCTCTGCTAAACTAATACTTTTATTATAACGAATACTATAATCAGTATATTTATTTTTTCGATATTATTTTTTAAGTATCTATCTGAAAATGAGTAATACACTACTTATGTAACAATATATTCATCAGCTGTAATACTGTTTAGAAACTTCAGAATCAGTAAAATATTATTTTTATACCTATATTACTTCCTCATATAAATAAGTCAGAATTAATAAATATATAAATTGATTACTTATTATTAGTGAATAAAACTATTTGTCATTGTTGTATGTATTTAGTATAGTATGTGGCTGTGTATTAATTCATAGTATATTTTTTTTTTTTTTTTTCTTAAATTAATTATAGTTTATAATAATATATATATTATATATATATGTCATTTATTCTTTATAAGGAATAATGCAATATGTTATAAAATTATATTTTAGAGTGTTTTCTGTATATATTATATATAATATTCTACTATATTCTATTTAGAGTGTTATGTATTATTATTGTTTATTCCAATTAATTAACACTTTTAATTTGTATAATATAATATTAATAAGTAATATTCAATAACTTATTACTATCTAATATATATATGTTAAAAACTAATGTACTTAATTAATATGTACGATATACTAAATTTGATAAAATAAATATAAATAATTATAATAATGGTATCTTAATATATATATATACTACTAATATATAAATAAACTATTAATAATATATTATATATATAAATTTATAATATACTTCTAACAGTTATTTGTTACCAATTATAATTATATATATTATGGATATCACTATATATTATAGTTAAGTCACGCTTATTATTTAGATATAATGCTAGACTACTATAATATAATTTATTAAGATATTAATATATTATTAATATAACTTTTGTATTTATATTATATATAATGTATTATGAATGTATTATATATTAAATATTGTATATATACGAATCGAGTCTATTCTTTTCTCTGTTACTTTATCTTCTATTATATATATATAGAAGTTAATAATATAATAAGTTGAACTCTCTAATGGATACTACAGTAAATGAAAGCTTTCATTCGTAAAATTACTGCTTTGCTAGCATATTCTATAGCTCCGCTCTAATAGCAATATTCAGAAGAGCACTGCTTTAGTTTTGGTATAACAAGCAAGAAGATTATTGTATCTCTTAGTTTTCCAACTTTGTTTCATTTGGATCATAGTTGCAATTTTATTAATGTGAAATGTAAAATTATCATTACAATATATGTATTTTATATCTACATAATATTTCTAATATCTGTTTTTCAATATATCGGTGACGACATATTAAGCCGTATTGTGGTAACAATAATAGTTATTTACTTGATTCTCAGCCATAACCATGCACACAAACTATACTGTTCTAAGATATACTCACCCAGGTAAATTCCTGTATTCAAAATATTATGTTTAGGTCACATATTTGATCATTCATTTAGAATATATCGTTGCTACTACGGTTTCGAGCAATATGGCAGCTGCGCTCTTCTATTTCCTACTTGTTCTTGTACAATGTTCTAATAGATATGATTTGATATATTCTCGGATGATTACGAGTTATTGGTAATAAGCAGATCCACTCTTATGTTAATTATTTTTTTGTTGGAGTGAGAATTTATTATGTGTATTACATGTAGTTAATATAACTAAATCCATAATTGTGCTTATCCTATATCAGTCTGATCTATAGCTATATGATTAATTAAATAAGCTATATATACTATATTACGTCGCGCATAGTTTACTCTCTTTATTACGTATTTAGTATATGATCTAATTATAACATATATGATATAGCTTAATTTATCTTATCTAAGGTAATACTGCTTAACTAAATTATATTATGGTATATTCATTTAATATATATAATATATTAATTATAATATTAATATGATGATATAATATAATATATGGTATAATATATATATTTAATAATTTTATATATTTCTTCATATTATCGTACTTATGTAGTATATGAGTATTTATTACTCAGATATAGTAATACTTATCTGATTATGTTTACTTAAGTATGTAAGTCTTATTATTTATATGTTAAGATAGATTATGTAATGTACTATCTAGATTTATATATATATATTTAATATAATATATATTATAATTAATTATATATATATAAATTGATATTAACCAATTAGTGTATAACTATGTTAACCCTCAAGGTCTCAAGTCATCACTTAATATAGAATGATTGACTGAATTTTTGGTCGGTAATCGATTGCTATCTTTATTATTATATCAAATGTATACAAATATAGTCGCAATTTAAAATTTATCAATACATCTAAAATATAATTAACTTAATAATTGAAATTAATATTAATAATTATATTAATATTTCAACTAATAATATAAAATATAATTAATAATAATAATAATAATAATATAATAATAATACAATATAATACATTTCATATTTAAGTAATATATCATCAATGTAATATAAACTTTTATGCAAACGTATTTTCAAATTTGACTTATAATAAAAACATCTATAATAGAAATATTGCAATAATATTTGCAATATAATAATTATTAATTTGTATTAGCGAGACAACATTTTGGGCCCGTCTCTCTTGAGATGAAATTAGCAGTATTATGAAATGCTCTCAAATCCTGTTTGGTCATAGTTAACAGAGGTAGCACTACATGCCTGTTTATTCATAACCAAGCGATAATTTGCATCTTCTCCTCATCTTACTTCATATTCTTCCTAGCGTTAAGACTATCTGCCTTTCTAACTCTTCATCTCATTCGAACTTACATTGACTCTGTATACTTACATCTCTTCTCTCCTTCTTCTCTCTTGCTCTTCTGTCTGTGCTCACGCAATGCGTCGACACAGATCAATGACTCCAACATCGACTCACACTTCTCTTACTCCCTCCTCTCTTTACCCTTCTCTGTTACTCATTCTGTCCTATCTGTCGTTGTTGCTACCAATATCATCTGCTTTAATGCTCTACATTCTTCTTCGTCTCTCTCTCCTCTCTCACTCTCTCTGCGTTCAAGATAATTTCTGGTCCACTCAGTTCTCTTAGCTCCTGCTTGCTTCATCTTTCTTCTCATCTTTGGTCTCTTCTCTTCTTCGCTCTTTTTTTTTTGTCAACTCATCCCCATTATCTTTTCTCCACCTTTCTCTCTCTTGTGTTCTCTCTCTCTACTTCTCTTCTCTTCCTCTCTTCTCTCTTCTCTCTCTCTCTCTTATGCTCTCTCTCTCTTTTACTCTCTCTCTTCTCGTTTTGCCTCCTTCTTCATTTGCGATTCTTTCATTACTACATATTTCCGGTTTTACAGGCGGAATACTTTTACTTTTCTATTTTTCATTTCTTCCAAATTATTATTTTTTTCTCTATTGATATATATATTTTTTTTATCCTAGAAATTTTTAGCTTCAACTTGTATTTTATACTTTTTTTTATTTAGTTTATTTAAATATTAAATCTCAAAAATATTAATTAATAAGATGTGATTTTTTATTTTAATATTTATAATATTTTTTAATAGCATCAGTGTAAAAAAACTTACTATTTTGATTTTGAAGTTTTATACTTAATCGATTATATTCATGAAATAACGTTTATATATGTATTGAAGACCTCGGATAATAGATTCTTCCTTGCTAATGCTTTTTGGATAGTGTTGCTTCGACTATTATAGATTAATTCTAGTCATTTAATATCAATACGATTATCGATAATTTCATAATGCAATTAATTTCATCATCACCAATTCTATACTATACTATATTTTGTTATACTATTAAATCTCTATCTTTCGTTGAAATCTCTATAACTGTACTTTCAATTCTCTACTCGTGATTACACTCATTTCTTCCCACACATACACCAGATACTTCAATGTATTCCCCATTACTAATACCCTTTCAACACTTCCACATGTCATTCACCTTAATAACTGACTTAGCAAGCTTAATTATGTGACCTTAAATGAATACTTAATCAACAAACAGTGTTATAATTTTTGAATGTATTTTGAATATTATTATATTTATATTTTTTTATTTATATTTATACTTATGCTTTTTAGAATAGTATCTTTGTTTATATTCTCAGTTCGTATCGCACTTTTATTTTAATTAATATACTACTATGTGTATATGTGAGTTCTATACTTATATATATCTCTTAATGATATATTTAACTCTTTATGGTATGAACCATTATTGAGTATTTATATTTATAGATTAAATATTTACTCACACATGTATTTTTCCCGAATTACTAATCTAAATGCAATCTATACGTAATGTTCTGCGTGTACCTAAAGTTTCTCTTGTGTGAGGTGGTGAGTCAGGATTTTTTTCCCGACTAGTATATTTCTTTTGGTACTAGATTTTTTTATTTTCTGTAATCATGTCGATAAAATTTCGAAGAAGTTCTAAGCTGCTTTGTTGATAGATTTTAAACTACATGATATTCTATCTGTCTCTCATCTCTCTACAATCCTGATATTATATCTTTGTAATGTTCTTTTTACTCTTTGGTTTATTATTTTGTAAAAATTTTCAAATAAATAACATATATAGATAAAGTAATGCTAATTATTAATGCAATCATGAGATTATATAAGTATAATTCTCAATAAATTATGATAAAGTAGATTGAATTTAATTAATTAAGCGAGTACAGTGTATAATTAATAGTCTCATATATATTTAATTATAACCAAATAGACAAATAATAGTCCAATTTAGTACCTAATAGAAAATATTCCTAGTTTTTAAAATTATGTATTAAGATACTATATGAAGAATATAATTATTAAATATATATAAAAATATATAAAAGTAAAATAATAAGTCCGTATGACTATGATATTACTGAAAAAATTCGTAAAAAATCCTAAAGCGTATTACAAAGATGTAAAAAAAATACTTTTTCTTTTGACTATTTCCTAAAACTAAAAATTAATAAAATATATCAAATATATAGAGGTATTTAATATAAAGAGTATCTCTAGGTTTATTATTATAATATATTATAATGATATATTTATTATATTAATATATATATAGGAATTTATACTTATAATTAAACTATATTATTTCGAATGTGCTTATTGGTGAAAAAAAAGTGTCAAATCAATTTGAAAAGATTGCCAGGACATATTGGCTACGTTTCTATCCGATATCTTGGGATCTGGATCTTATTTACATGATTTCTTCACTTTTTTACTTAATAAAAGAAATTAAATGAAACTTATTTGTAAAGTAATTTTAGTTTTTTTTTTTGAATCTCTTTTTATTAGTTTCATGTCGGAATTGTTTGTAATAACCGCGTTATTATATATTATTAGTATCTATTTATATATATTAATATTAATAGCGGATTTTTTATATATTATATTTTTTATTTTTTATAATTTATTATATATTATTATTTTTATTTATTATATATATATGTTTACATATATTCATTCACGACATATATCCGTTAATGATATATTAATCTATCAATATATTAGCTATTATATTATATATAAATGCGCACAGGTGAAATATTATTTTTCACATATAATAATAAATAAGATAATAATAAGTTTTTTATATATTATTATGTTATATAAGCTACACACTGGAGACATTAATAGTATATAATTATGAAACCACGTAATTATAACACATATAGATAGTACATGCCTTATATTATATATATATCTCTAGTATATGTGGTGAGGAATTGTGATATTATAAATTCGACCGATTTTCTTGTTATTTATTATAAATCTGTTGTAATAAATACTTACTAGAATAATAATGAATATATTAATATATATAGTTTCCAGATAGGACCTAATAGATAAAAAGACTTTTTCTAGTAATTTCTTGGTTAAGAACTACTTCGGTTGAGCCTCAAGAGGTAAAAAACATTTGTGTTATCTATATCTCAAAATCGATAATAATATATAAACATAATATAATTTAGAATAAATAATAATTTAAAACTAAATAATAAATAAATAGTTAATTAATATATAAATAAGGCCTTCTTCCGTTATTATATTTTCATATATTATTTTAATTCAATCATATTATATTATTAATTATATGTTACCTCTCAGGATATAGGTGTGCTCAATAAATATAATAAACGGCTTTAAATATAGTAATATAATTGTCTCATTATATGTTAAAATATTATTATATTACCACTACTATTAAGTTTTTATTAATTTTAGTTAGTATATATTTGTGTTGTCTCATTCCCTTAACATATTAAGAAATACCTTTATTATTTTTATAATATTAATCTTTCTAAATATTTTAAATTAATTTATATAATGTTTAATATTTGACTCTATCTATTTTGGGTAAAGAAAAAAAAAAAATATTTTTATATAATAGTATATATATATACTGCTATAAAATAAAATTGAAGAAAATACTTATTAGTGATTAAAAAACCATATTATATACTATCGTATATATTTTAATAATATATATTATATATATATAATATTATATTATATAATTAAATATACGTATTATATATATATATTAAATAATATAATATCTTTAATATTTAATTATATACAGAAGTAGATACTCTTATATCTTAGCTGCTGTCATGTCTAATAGCACGGGTTATAATACTATTATATAGTGATAAATGATTCGAATCGTTTATAATTCATTAAATGTTACTCAGAATAATATTTCTCTTATTTTTATTTGCGAAATAAAGTGTCAAAATGATAAAGATAAAATATATAATTAAATAAACTATTTTAAAGATTTATGTTAAATAAATTGATACAATATCATTGTAGTTACCAATTAATTCTCAATATTTGCTATTATTTTTAATCCATTAAAAATAGGGATCTGATCGTGCATCAATTCGAAATACTGTAATGAATTTTGGTGTGTGATTATATTTAACTATAAAAATTTGTTCATTGTTGCCTTATGGCAATAGCCTACTCTAGTCATACATCATATAGTGTACCAAAGGCACGGAAAAGTTAAACACATTATTTCAGTTCAATGATAAATGAAAGTGTATTCTTATTAAATTCAGTCACTCTAAGTAATATCAGAATACATCACTTTATAATGACTCAAGTTATATAGGCCATTCTCAAGTACGTATACGTATATTATAATATTCATATTACGTTATAAATATGTGACACCAAAATTCGAGTTTCAGTTATTGACTGGTCACCATACGTAGCTTATATCATTAAATGTACATTCCGATAATTATAGACATAAATTTTTTTTATATATTAATATTATCATATTTTTATGATCAATTAAATGAACTAATAATATTGTTATAATCGAATGCGTTTACAAAATTTTTACTTTTCACAACATTTACACTCTAATAATATATATTATATATAATATTAATTATATTATATATATGGTATATTTATATATATATATATCGTTATATATATTAATTATATTAGTATAGTACTATATATATTATATATATATAATTATTATTATATTTATATATAAGTATATAATATATTATATATATATATATAATATATATAATATTATATATATAGAAAATAACATATTACAAAAAATACTAAATATGTCGTGCAGTGACTGGTATTGAAATTCTGGTAATTGATAATACCATAAAAGTTGATAATATCTCATAATATTTTTATCCAAACTGATGCATAAGGGCGGAAAATCCATCTGTTGTAATCTATTTAAGACAATCATTATAGGAACTTTTTAACCGTAATTAATGAGTTTTTATATTAAATATATCTATAACATATATATATATATATATATATATATATATATAACTATATATTATTATTTATAATATATATAGTATATATAATAATATATTATTAGTATAAATATATAATATATTAATTATATATATATATTATATATAGTATAATATATATAATATATATATATATATATATATATATAATATATATATAGATATATTTATTATTAATATTAATTATATTAAATATATATATATATATATTATATATAATTATATAAGTATAAAATTATATATTAATAATATATATATATATTTAATATATATTATATTAATAATATATATAATTATTAAGTATATTGGATAAGAAATAGAGAGAGTAGATGATAGATAATACATATACGTATAAGAGAGTTATTTTTAAGAGTTAAGTCCCTCCCCCGTTGATATAATATAATATATTATAATATATATATATAATTTTATATATATTTAATATATATATATTATTATAAAATATATTATATTAGTGCGAAAAAATTCATTCATGGGTGCATAGAATATATTCAATACATTAAAATAAAAATAGTCATATAAACATTCGATATTATCGGTGGGCTATATCGATATTTTATCGATATTAATATATCGATATTTCATATATATATTTTATAATTATGTTAATTATAAATTGATATATATATTTTAGGAGTGGAATATATATATTTATATATATATATATATTATATATATATATAATATATATATATATATATATATATTATATATATATATATTAATAAATATTATATATATTTATATATATATATGTTTTTGCGTTTCGTGCTTAGGCTCATTATATGATGAGTATACCCTAATTATATTATTTATGTAGCAATATAATGATTAATTATCATTGTGTGATTGAAGTGAGAGCAAGGTTAGCAGTTTTATTAGTAAATGTGTTATAACAGATTGTTGTGAGTATATTATAAATTTTATTTACGATTGAATACAATGAATTTGATATAGATAATAGAAAATTGAGAGAGTGATGAAGTAATAATAATTGTAGGTTATATTTTGTATATTTGTTATATATTGTGCCTCCAGAAATTATGTCGAAAAGCACCATAGTTAATATTACAACAGACTCTCATGTAAGCTGACACCTCAACATTTAATGTAGCATTAATTTGTGTGAGTATCAGGAATGCATAGTGTTTGGTTATAGGCGTTTACTTAGTATTGAATCCAGTAAGCGAAAATTAAAGTGTTAAACTAACAATTTAAAAAAAAGAAATTGAATTGAGATTTAGGAGCGGGGTAAGAATTAGATACGATGTTCTGTTAAGTGATGGTTATTTTAAGATAAACTGGCTCCTACCAGGTTATGAGATGTTAAACAGAGTGTTTTTAATTTCGCTATTGATTCATACACATGAAGTAGATGTTTGAGTGGTATGATATGGGATTATTGTACAAGGTATTACTGTTATATCACCGGATACTAATGCGAGTAGAGAGTTAGCTAAATGATTGGATAGAAATGTGGAAACTAGAAGTTAAGACGTATAGACCTAATTAAACTTAACTACTAAATCTGTGAGCTAATCTCTGACTCTGCTACTACATTCTAGTTTTGGGTGTGTGGAGGGGAACTGAGAGAGTTATTTATAGATGAGTAATTGAGGATAAGTAAGGTTTAGGTTTGGCAGTGTGTTAATAGGGTTTGTTTATATTATATATTACTTAATATATATAATTATATTTATTTATATATTTTATTTTATATATATAATATAGAAAGTTAACATAAAATGATAAATATACGTAGGTAATAGGTGTAATCGTATAGTGAGTGAATCTAATTATATGTTATTATATAAAAAATATTTAATCCTAAATAAATATTTGATTGATTATAAAATAGTAATTGTCAGGGTTTAAATATATATTATATTATAGTATATAAGAAATATATAATTGTATTTCATAACCCGTTCAACTTTTTATGTGAACCTCTGTTTTATTATATTTTGTGAATTATAATGGCTTACAATGGATTTGTCCTTCCTTCTTATATATATATATATATATATATATAATTAATATTATATATATATTTTCTAATTTAATATATTATATATATTAATACTAATATATTATTATTTATATATATATAATATATAATATATATTAATATATAATATATATTATTATATATTATATATATAATTATAAATATATATACATTATTTAATATATATATATATTTATATTATATATATATATATATAGACTCACTCAAAGAGAGATATGATATTCAGCTTTTAATTATTATTAAATATGGATAGCAGAGTATGTTACAGATAAGTGAAGATATTAAGTATAAGTAATTTATCAACTATTCCTGTCCACGAATTTAAAAGCAAAGTTACATTTTAACCGAATATGAATTATTGTGATTAAACAGGCCGGAAAAAAAATACTGGTCCAGCTGCTGTTTATACTTAAACAAACCCTCCTATAAGAGAGTTCTTATCTTCTAGAGTTATGAATGAATTGCGAGAATGATATGAGGATAGTGACTATAAGAAAGTCTCGGAAGTTGATTATGTTTATTCATCTTTGATACGGAAATAATTTCATGGGAAGGTATTATATTATTATTATATTATTATTAATTATATAGTTTTTTTTGACTTTTGTAGTACGAGTGAATAAATATATTAATAAAGATAAAAATATCATTTTTCACTAGAAAATTAAACTAATCATCATAAAAATTATCTTATTTTTTTATGTTATTATATTAATATAAATATGAAAAGTAACTATTAACTTATTAATGCAAACACAAATACTTCAATAATAAATTGAATATATTTTTTATCTTTATTTAAGTACAAAGTTAAATATTGATTCTAGCAACGAATATAATTAAATTGGATGGGTGGAAACTGGATACATTGGACGACTCTTGGTATTGTTTTCTCTTGGTAATAGTTATTTCTTTAGATAATATCATTTAATTTTATCATATTATTCGTATTAATTAAAAATAATTGAAAGGTAACTATAGTAATTGAAAGTTATTGAAAAATAAGCTTACTAAATTAACTATATTATTACCAGTTATCAATTTTGGCATTAAAGACTTGTAGTGCATTATTTTACTCTGTTATAATATATTTGTTTCCCATAACATTTTTTACATACGCTATTTTTAAATAATCGTTAATTTCTTAGAATGTTTACTATATATTATTTATTGTTTATCACATATTTAATTGCGATTTACATATATACTTGTAATCGACAGTAGAATGTATATAGACGTAGTCTTATAATTATTATTGTACTCTAGTGTATTTATTGTATAATCAATGTGATATTTTTTAAAAATCCTAACTTCAATAGTGATGTTCTGTAATTATTCCTTGGTTTATTTAACTCTCCTAACTCTTTAATAAATCGTAATAAGTTGGGTATTTATTTTCTGCTTTGCGCATGCTGAATAAACTAAGGAGGCACATTTTGCTATACTATCGTATAAATTCAGGATCCAAGACTCTTCATCTCTGAGATTGTGGACATGCTATAATTAATTCATTTCTTATCTTACTCTTCACTCTCACTCTCTTCATGATAATTTTAAAATTATATTATATAATTTAATTATTTTTTATTACATTGGATAATAATTTTAGCAAAATTAATATTATGTATCTATGTTTAATCCGTATTCACTCATGTAAATTTAGCCTAAATTTGTACTCCGATTTCCCATGAGTAAATAATAAAAGTACAAAGAATATATTTTTAATAAGTTTATAGAATATAAGGTTTTATTTAATTAAATTGATTATAATTATAATATTATATATATATAATATATATATATATATATTATATATATATTTATATTTATATATATTTATTATTAATAATATTATATATATTAATATATACTTATATATATATATATATATTATTATATATATAATAATTTAATTATATATATATATTATATATATATCGTCATTTGATGGCTAAAAAGTATACCGCATGTTTTCAACCTCGTACTCGATTATAATTTTATCATTAAGTATTATTCATCCGTGGAATAAATATAATTCTAAATTAATTTATTTTATTAATTATGAACAGACTTTATATTAAGTAGTTTTAACATAACTTGTTTTGAGTATATAGAAAAGAATATAAAAAAGCTAATTATATACATAGTTAATATTATCTTAATAATAATTTTAGGTGGGAGTATGAAGTACCTTTCCCTTTTTTAATAATAAAGTTGGAAGTAATTTTATTTATTAAACTCAAACAATAAAAGCTCTTCTTCCATTAAATTAATTTCTTTACTTCATTAAATTATTTCAAACTTGCATCCTAATATAATAAGAATTTATGTCATGATTTTGACTAAGAATAGCTCGGAATACATCTATTTCCTTATTCCATTTGAGCAATTACTATGGTTAATATTTAAATATTAAATGATACTTAGTTTTATATTTTGATAAGTGTATATTTTTATCATACCAAAAATATTTTATTGTATAGGGTCGTTCATATTATATGCTATATTTGATTCATTTACTGCTACAGATAACTAAACATTTAAGTTTTATTAATTATGGAATAATGTTTTTTTATTCAAAAGACAATTTGGTTCCGTACCATACTCTAGTCAGTTACAAATCAACCTTTACAACATAACTTAAACCTAAGGTATTTTCTGTTTATTATTTATATATTATCTATAGATAAATGTGTTACGGATACTAAGGAGCACGAAATAGATTGGTAGTGTCAAAAGACGAGAATTATAATTCATCATACATGGTAAGATGATGAATGAGGGATTATTGTTCCATTCTTTTAAGTTTGACAGTAATGCGTGTATGTAATGTTATTTATATACTAGGATCATTTACGAATAATTTATGGGTTATAATGAAAATAAAGTTATAATTATCGAAAAAAGATGAAGAAATTTATAAGATAAAATAAATAATATAATTCAGAATAATAATAATTAGTCTTTAAAAAATACCGATATCTAAAGGCTTATAACTACCTTAACTCAATAAATGAAGTAATAATATCATAATAAATTAATTAAAAAAAATTATTTATATAAACAAAATAGAAGTTTGAAATCATTGTTTTAAATAACTATCGTAAATTTTCGATAATAAAATAATCATTGAAATATACTAATTCTTTCTTTATTGTTTGATCTATCTTAATAAAATAAATAATTAATATAATATATTATAATAATAATATAATTAATAATATTAAATTTAATTATATAATAATAAAATAATAATAATATATTAATTATAATATTATTAATAATATAATATGAAATAATATATAATAATAATTATTAAATATTAAATAATTAATAATAATATAAATATTAATTTAATTAATTAATATGTTGAATCTTATAATATGTAATAGTTGTATTAATTAACAGCAAATTAATATAAAATAATTAAATACTTATTATAAAAATATCAGTAATTTTACTACAAAAAAACCATATCACCAATAATACCGACAATACAAAGAGACCAATAAAATGAATAAATAATACTAAATGATTAGTGAATAGTACTGGATTCCATATATATATTATGTGACTGAATGTAAAATGTAAAAAAAAAAATAAATAATAATAAATAAAAAAAAAAATAAATAGAAATAAAGAATAAATAAATTTATATAAACAAAAAATTTAAATGTCATATTCAACATTATTAATAACCTTACAATCGAAACGCAAAGTGAATATACATTTTTGAAGAATTATATATCATTATGTAAAAAATTTTTATGTTATAAAAATAATTAGTATAATTAATAAAATAATAAAATATAATATATAATAAATTATTAATAAAAATATAAATTAATAAAAATTAATTGGACATTAATTATATTATATTATAATGTATAGATATTAAGAAGGAATAAATTATAATAATAAAGTACGGTAATTTTATATATATTTATTTATTATTATATATAATTATTTGTAAAATTATTGAGTATTACACATATGGATCTAATTGATAGATGGATTGATTTCTCGATAGTGCTCTACGTTAGTGTATTATCTACAGTGTGAGTTGGAGACTGTTATCCATTTACTACTCCGTAAGTTAGGGGGAGGGGTCAGGTAGATTCCCATTTCAGCGTCTTAAATTGTATTTTATCATACTCACAAAAGTTAGACTACCAATAATAAGTACGTGGATATATAGCGAAAATTCGCCTCCCACTGAGAGGGTGATTAAGGGAATTATATCTCATATCCTTCCGTAGTTCCCCGGTAAGACGAGATGACACCCTACTTAACCTTGCCATCGTATATATTATGTATTATATATCGTATATAGCTGATTATATTTAATTACCTTATAGGGGTATTATCTATATTAATTATATATATATATGAAACCAAATTAAATAAAATAATTTTTGAATTTTTTTTTTTTTTTTTATACTGATTTTTTTTTTTTTTTTTTTTTTTTTTTTTTTTTTTATTTAGTACATATTTCCGGCACTAAAATTGCGACCAGACATCTCCAGCAATGAATTCACTATTTTACTAACTATGATTAGCTATTATCGTATAGTTTTTGAGATATTAGATGTATAAGTATAAATGAAATTTTTTTTATTGCTTAGTTTAATGGACTAAATACATACTATTTTACCCTATTATCTATATTATTATATATAGTATTTATAATAGTAATATTATTATATATTAATATATTAATATTAAATTTAGTCCTATAATAACTTATTTATATATATATTATAATATAGAACATATGTAAATTAAAATTATATAATATATACTATATATATAATTATATTAATATATATATATATATATTTATATTATATATATATATATTATATATATTTAATATTATATTTAATTATTATATATATATATATATTTATATATTATATATATATATAATAATATATATATTATCATATATTAATAAAATCCTATTGATTGCCTCTGAATGTTCCTGTTGAAGTAACCTATGGTGAGCTCATGCTTTTGGGCTATATATTAATTTTAAGGAAACAACTCGACCAATAAGTCAAGCAATTAATCAATCATCTTCAGCACCAAGTTGTTGGATGATTAATAATTAGCTAATTATTATATAATGAAATAGATAAAACTTGCCCGCGCTACATGAATTGATAGTTCTATTGATATGTTTGATTAGGAACAGGTATCTAGAAATTATTAAGGACAAAATTAGTAATACTAATAGGAACATATATCTAGGGAGGAAAAGTTACTTCTCAGTGTAAGTAAGTTGGTTTGGATATATTTGTCAGTTAGATGACTCTAGCTAGTAGGAATATTATTTATTCTCATCTGATCATAATATATATACTATTATTATAGATATATAATTAATTAATATATAATAATAAATATATATTATTTATTATAAATTATATAATTATAATAATATAATATTATATTATATATTAATATATAATATTATTATATATAATATATTTATAATATATATTATACTATTAATTATATTTTAGTATTATATATATTTATATTATATATAGATATATATATATATATTATATATATATATATTAAATATACGTATATATATATTTAATATATATATTATACTTATATATAAGGATTATTCAATATAAGCGTTATTTGATTGAGCTTGTATTTATTTGTGTGTGGTACCAAACTAAGTATTAATTAATAAGTATTATTATGTTCTAAACTATTGGCGCCAACTCACTAAGGTCGATTGAGTTTTGGGTTACTATACTATATATTTATTATATTATAATTATATATATATATTACTATATTATATATGCTAATGATTATATATATAATTAATATATTATATTATATATTAATATAATATAATTTATAATATATATTATATACTAATATTAACTAATATAAATATTATATATATATATTTATTATATAATCTATCCATATGTATATTATATAATATATATAATATATTAATATATATATTATAATAATATATTAATATAATATTAATATCTTATTAATATATATAATTATATTATATATATTATAATATATATTATAATTATATATTATTATATAATATTATATATATTATATAAATATATACTATAATTATTATATAATACTTAATATAAATTAATTATTAATATATAATATATATATATAATATATATAATATTATGTATTGATATAGTTCTATGTATATATTTTATAATATAATTATATATATTAATGGCCCTATATATATATATTATAATAATTATAAATAATAATTTAGTATTTATAGAATATACATTCATTTTTCTATCATTATGTATTGTTTTTAATGCATTTTTATGTATCTAAATAATAAATCACTATTATATATTATTAATATATTATATATATATATCATATATATATATTATTATAGTATAATTATATTATAATATATATATATTATATATATAATATTATAATTATAAGTATAATATATATATATTATATATATAATATATTTATATATATATAATATATTAATTATATATATTATATATTATATTTATAATAATGTACAAGATAATATACCATAATTATTAATAAATGAAATAATTTAATTATTATATATATATTTACTATAATATATATTATAATTAGATATATATATATATAGTATATATATTAATATCAGTACTATATTATATATAATATTTTTACCTATTATGTCTATTAAATGTTTCATAGACTAAGTATGTAACCTTTTAGTAAGTAATATTTTAACCCATTGATTATGTGGCAATTATAATTATATAATTGAATAATTTAATTGAATAATAATTATATAATAATATTAATAAATAATCTAATAATATATAATAATATTAAATTAAATATAATAATAATAATTATTAATAATAATATATAATATAATAATTAATAAAAATTATAATTAGTTTAATATTTATAATTAATTTTTTAATTATATTATATAATTAATTTATTTAATTTTATAATTTTTTATATTATTTATTATATAATTAATATTTATTAATTAATAATCTATATATTAATTATAATAATAATTAATATATATTATTTAATATAATAATAATTATAATATATAATTAAATATTATTATTAATAATTATAATAATATTAATAAAATATTAATAAATAATAATTAATAATAATTAAATAATTAAATATATAATAATAATACATAAATTATTTATTTTAAGTTTCGTGGATGACTATATTGGGTGATTGTATGGATGTATTAGTAAGGGTATTAGTAGTGTGATGTATAGGAATATTAATAGAGTGAGAAATATGTGAATAATTATTATTATATTGTTATGTTATATTAAAGATTGTAATAAGTGTAGTTGTAATTAGCTTATCTTATTTGCTATTTTGATAGTTAGGTTTTTATAATTGTTTGAAACAATCTATATAGATTATTAATGGAATGTCATATTAATACTGACGCATAATGATTATTAAACAATTGCGTTTGTTATAATTTATTGAATGCAAGAGAAATGTTATTAGTGATGATTTATTGGTGCTTTTAAAGTAGGGAGTTAATATAGTTAATGTGATTTGATGGAATGATATGAGACAAATATGTTCATGCGGATTAAAATAGTTTTAATTTTAATATGAATTGTGTCTGTGCATTATTTTTAATTTTATATTTTATATTATTATGAATGATTATTAAAAGCCAATGTATTATATTGATGTATTTCTCGATATAAAATATATATTTGTATATGGATTAATTAAATTTTATATTATAGAATTTAATGAATAATTGAATTAATTAAAGGTAAGGTAGAATTAAGTTATGTATTTTATTATTATATATTATTATTTTTATTTTATCTATTTATTGATTAATATATTTATTATTAAATTTTTATTATTATTATACGAGTGTCTCTGCTAAAAATAAAGTGATATAAATTATTATTATTATTTATATAATACTAGTTTTATATTAGTGTTATATTGGTGATTTGACATTTCATTGAATTCTATTTTATAAAAGGGAATATTAGCTGTATATTGTTGAGAAGTATTATATTTAACTCGGAAAATGTATTTTAGGTGAATATGAGATGTTAGATGTTGTGAGTTATTATTAATTCTTATTTTTTATAAAATGAATGATTACAGAGATATGCTAATTTCTAGGATGCATACCGCTGATGCTGAGATGTTATCGACACCAATGTAAGTATATGCAAATGTCATGATCGGAAATCATTATTTCTCGAATAAATATCTTTAGTCATTCAGGATATCTATCGAAATTTGCCATGTAACCAAGAAGGTGATATGAATGTGTTAGTTTGTGAATGTGTGGTGTTAAGGAATAAGATAGGTTATTTATTGTGAGGATTGATGATATATATATAGGTAATTATAAGTATTGTAATGATAGTGAAAAAAATTAAATAGAAGTGTTAGATCCTAAAGTTTACATCTGCTTCTATCCTGACATATATCATTCCTATACATTATTTCAAAATGTGAACCATGGCTACACCTTAAATAAGACTAGCATTAACGTATTATTATCATTCACGCCTTTTATCATACATCACCACATCACACTCCCTTAAATTCCGCTCATTACCTACATTATTATACTTATTCTTCTCACAATGATCATCATATTACCTATTAATCCTCTTGTGAAATATGTTTCAAATTTAAAGAGGCTATAGAAAATCTAAATAAAGTTATCTTTTAAAGTTACGACTTGATATATTTTGGAGCGATAAACTATAATTCCAAACCTTATTTTTAATAGTTTTCACAAAATGCCAGACATATTCACCAATTCACTATAAGGGTAGAATCAATATAATCCATCAGGTCAAAATCCCATTATAAGTCTGACAGCTCATTACTTTTAAATGTCTGCTCTTACTATTATCCATCCAAGGATTTTTAACTAATGCATATACTCCCATCTTAACCCTACAATTTTCTTCTTTATAATATCTCCACAAATTTCAATTAACTTGAGGCGAGTCTATTCCTGATTAAACATCATATATCATACCTATATATCAATATTTAAATTATTTTTCTCTACCCAGATTTGACACTCTTAAGGGGCACTACTTCACAGTTGCATCACCAAATCTGGTCTTTAGCGTATAAACCTCGTCGCAGATCTCTCGTTGATCCTCCCTCAATCAACCTACCCCAGAAACTCATTACTTATAATCTATCAATTTATCTTATTCAAACGGATCTCACTTTTATACACTAATCCTTCAAACAATCCTCTTATAATAATCTCTTCATAAGTATACGGCCCACAACTTAAAACTAATAATCAAGCTTCGCTATATAATTAAAGTTGATAAGTCAATACTCCTAAACACGTAAGATCTTATCCATTATCTTATGATAAATTCTTATTACATCCATTTCTCTGCTAAACTCCCTATCTCTATTTTTTTCGATATTAAACCCAACATTACCATAATACATAATTAGTGATAATACCATATAGATCTAAAAAGAAAATAATCTTATCCGGTGCAATTGTTTACCAATGTACCTGGCTAAAACTTTTTAAAATACCTGGAAAAACCTGATAAAACTTCCAATATTATTAATTACTTACTAATACAATTAATCACTAATTCGATCATAATATAATAATAATAATCAAATAACATTTAATAATACATAATTGTTAAGTATAGACTCATTTTACATCCAAAAACTACTAATAATTATTATCAATAACCTAATAACATCTGACCATATGAGAGTCTTCCTTATAATGAATAATTATGAATAATGATTAAATATATTGTTATACCCTCGATATCCTTAGCTAATAAATCCACTTTTCATAATTTCCTTCAAATAAATCAAAAATTATATTTATATATATTTACTTCTCTCAATTTTTATATCACTTGAATGAATTCGCTCCACCCATTTATGATGGTGAATAGTATGAACTTTTTCGTCTAAATTCTCTTACTCACTTACTATATATAATTGATTTCAGTCATTAAATGTTTAATCTTACATTATATACAATAAATTATTCTCACTAATCTGTCACATACTAAATACGTATTCCTAATATAATAATTGGTAACTCAAAATACAATGCACTTAACTCCCATACAAAAGCTATAACTCATCTAAATCTAAATATATAAAGCAATGTATCCCCCTATAATTTACCTACTCAGTAATATCCCATATAATATTCCTACCCAATAACTTAATATACCACATAATATAAAAGTAAAGTTATATAAATAATATTACTCTCTCTCTAATACTCTAATCCCTCGACACATATGCTCAATATCACAATAATACGCTCATTTTGCTACCACAAAATACATTCCTAAATACATCCATACAATCACAATTCATACTGCTTACACGTTATTCATTTGTATCAATTATTCTAACAGTAATAGATAAATTCCACTTAATGTCTGGTGCTAATGAAATTTATATATACTCATATTTCAAATCTTACATCACTCATATAACCATTAACTCAATACTCATTAACTTAATTTATATTAAATTATATCCCCATAATAATATAATTTATCACATTATTCTTTTCTTTCATTTGAACACCCATCAATACCTTCACACAAATTGAGTCGCTATCTAATTAAATATCACTCTAGCTGCCACTAATGTATACTGAACTAATAGTTTTCTGATTGTGTCTCTTTCCTACACTTCGTTCTTTCTGACCACTTCATTTTTTTCTATTGCAGTTACGCGAAAGCATCAATTTCTTCCCCAATTTTGTTTTATAATATCATATATATCTAATAATAAATATACACTTGGTGGTATTTTCTAAATTAACTAAATTTGTTCGCGCTTTCACTCTCCCAGGCCAAAGTCATAGCTTATTTCTCCATTGTAGGAATTAGTCTCCGTTTCATCCTCCTTACTCAAACCCTTAAACTAGCTTTTTTTTACAATTTAACCTAAATTTTTTTTCCTCTTTACAATGTGCATCTTTATTTATCACTCTCTATTATATTCCTCTCTATTATATTATATAATGCCTAAACTCTATTCTTTATAAGACATAATCTATTATAGGTATATTATTAGTTACATATCAAACAACGCTTCCTTTTTTACTTTATCGCTTTAATCACCTTCTTCTTCCTACGTATGCACTTTTTAGCATTTCTTTTTTCCTTTTACAATTATAATATACATTAATTTATATTCCTGGGATATTTAACAATACGTTTGCCTTAATAATGTTCATAGATTTATATTCAAGTTCATACATCATTTTGTTCACATTCAAAGATTTATTTTTTAAACATTATTAATATTAACTATATTACATACATACTATTTATTTATTGCTTAAATACTTTTCTTTCTTTTATATCTTAAACAATGGAAATCCTTTAAATTTTCTACTTCACTTCCCAACTTAATGTAGATTCATGGTAAAAGAGTTGATACTTGACCATGGAAAAACATCATGACAAATTATATGATAAAGAGAGTAAACTACTATTCTCTAACACCCGTATAAATTAAAAACTATTATCCTTCATCAATACATCTCTCAAACTATTACTCTATCTAATTTCACCAACACAAAAATCAATTACACCACATATATTATCTCTCACTTCTAATTCTATATAACCACTCATTAAAACTTTGTATAAACCAACTCTTGAAATATATTTTTTAATTCACCTTTAATAGGAATAACTTCTCCTCATTGCTGTATTAAAGGAAATTAATCATTAACTACGTTTACTCATACAACATATTACTGCTCAAACGCTTTCTTTCACAGAAATCCACCTTCCCTCTCCATTCCCTACTTTCTATTACATACCTCGCCAATACATCACAACACAACGCTTCCTATTATACCTCATAACTCATTCTAATAATCTTTTCAGTTTACTCTACAAAATAAAATATTATAATCTGACTAATACAATATAAGCATGAGGTCACATTCACTCTCTTTTTACCTATAAGATCACCACATTCTCGAACACTCTATCTCACTGTCAACCCCAATTTTATAATTCTTTCATTAACTATATATCATACACAAATTTAATATATTAAATACATTAGGTAAGCTATATTAACAACAGAATGGGAAGGCATATAATTTATAATATTATAAACCCATCACTTTCGACTCCACTTATTCATACCTACGTATTTATACTTATATTACATTAACACTCTTTTAGATATCAATCTGGATAGTATACCTTACTAACCTCAAACACCATTAATTAATCTAACTACCTTCCATTTGATCAGTTATTTAAATTTACTATAGTCAAACCTGTACAAATCTCCATAAAAATACCCAAATTACCCAATATTTATTCTTATTCTCTCCTCCATCTTCCAATAATTTGTTATCTATATGAAAAATTTTATACACACATCCTTTACAACTATCTAATGCATTGCCTTTCACACAATAGAATTATTGTCAAAGCTTCCATGAGCTAAGCACCGCACCCAACATTAATATTTAATACTAATTATATACGTATAATAATATATATATAATTATATATATATATATATTTATTATATATTATATAAATTATAATTATATTAATTCATTTGTACTAATAATATATTCATATATTATTACTAGATGATATATTATATATATATATATATATATTTATTATAATAACATTATAATATTAATTATATAATTATATATATATTATATTATATAATTTATCGTGACCATGTGCTATAGCTAGAAATATATTGTGAATTCCAGATATTTATTGAAGCGACCATAAAATTTATATATATAATTATATATAATTAATATATATAAATATATATTATATATAAATTAAATAACTATATAATATATATATATTAATAATATATATATAAATATATTAATATATAAATATTATATTAATATTATATATATTATTTAACTAATATAATAATATATATAAATATATACTCATGTATATATATATACTATTTATATATTAATATTATATATATATATAATATTAATATATATATATATAATTTATATTATTATATTAAATATATATTATCTATATTAAATTATATTAATATTATTAATTCTAAAGGTAAGTTTGAATAGAAATTCTTATTGTTCGAGTTGTTTGTTGGTGGAAAAGTTTAAAATCTATTTACATAAATTCAATTTTGGTAAAACTCTATTCTTGCTATAATATTTTAAATACCATTTCTAGTTCCCTCAAAACTATGTCTTAAAAGTTTATAAAGTCAAGGATTCCATTTAAAATTTAAGCTAATTTAAACTGAAGTTAATATATAGTATATGTTTATTGTAGGTGTAATAAATCGCAATGCTTGACGAGAAAAAACTTTTCAACTATAGTAATATATATTTAATTATTATAATATAAATATATAATATAATTATATATATCATTATATTAATTATATACGATATATATTATATATATATTAATACTATAATTATTATTATAATTAATATCATTAATTAAATATATTAATATATAGAATTATTAATTAATATATTAATAATATATATTATATTATATATATATATATATAATATACTTTTAATCTATATATTATATATATATTTTTATATTATAATATATATTATATTTATATTATATATTTAATTAATAAAATTAAATATAATAGTAAATTCTCATATATATATAAGTTAGTGTCAACGATACAAGGATGCCACAGGCGTTCGCTCTTATGTATCCATATTAACTGAGACATATGCATAGAATGCCGATAAGCACATTGTTAAAGAAATATTATTATAAGCTTCCGTAGTAATAATATGTTCTCATAGCGATGCATGGAATATTACAGAATTTGGCAACGCATATTAATGAACACATGTATTTGTAATATTTGAATCGTATAAATAACAATACCATTTAAAATTTAAATTACTTATTGTGTCTACTACACATTATTTGTTTCAATTTGTACATTATCTTTATATTATTACATTATGTTAATTTATACTATTCATTATTGGAACCATTATTTCCTCAAAATAAAATTAAACTAGATTAGAGACTTCGCTCGTCATTGAACGACCCATCAATACATATATTAGAAATTATCATCATAATTCATAGCATCTGCGGCTCTTTAAAAGCGGGTGCTAATAACTATATTGTTAAGTTGAGGACAATCAGTGAAGATATAATGAAAAAATTCCTGGTATATAACTGGATATATTTCATTTATATATATAATATAATATATATATATAATATATATATATATATAGTATATTAAATAAATATATATATATATATAATATATATTATTATATATATATATTATATATAATTAGTTATATATATATATAATACTTTATATTATATATTAATTATATACTTATTATATATTTATATTATATATATTATAATAATAATATATATATAATATTATAGATATATAATATAATTAATATTAATATTAATATAATATCTATATATGTAACGAAAAAAGTATGAAGGAAAATACACACTTTTTTATATTCAGATCAAACTTTTTATCTTTAACAAAACATAAGATTAATATCTCATTTGCATTACAATTACATTATATATATAAAAATAATTATTTTAAAATTTACACTAGCTTTATTACGCTTCGGATACAATAAGTCAACGGCCTCCATTCAGGTGATTTAAAAATTAAAAGGTGATTACAAGAAACTTCTTGTAGCTGACAAATATGAGAAATCGAATTAATTAGTGAAGCATCTTCTTAATACAATCTAGTAATACATGTACACATTAATTTATTTATATGATGTAAGATTAAAAAAATGAATTTACTTTTAAAATAAATCGATGAAAAGGAATGAATGAAATACATAAACTTTACTATATTTTTTGATAAAAATGGTTTTTCACTTATTTTGTATCTTACATCTGAATCGTCAAATAAGGTAGTTATCTTGCTTCCAACTTATCTACATGAAAGTAGACCGTGCATTTGTAACCGTAAGCTTAAAATAAGCTATAAAGTTGAATTTATAATTAAATAGATTTTATCATAACTTTATGAAATTTGTAAGTATTAATCAAATGTTTACTATTAATATAGATAATAATATTTATGATATAAATATAGATTAGTCAATATATATATATATAGAGCAAAATATATATTTAACATCTAAAGCAGAACATTTATAAAGCTTATACTAACAGATGTTGCATCTATTAACTATTTTTAGTTTATCATGGATAATAATATTATTTAATATAATTTCTTTAATTTATATTTATATTAATAAAGTAATTTTAAAAATACCAGATAATAAATTAGTTGCTGTGTCTTATATTATAAATATTATATATATATATATATAATATATCATAAATTTAATATATATATAATATATATAAATTATATATAAATATAAATAAATATTATATATATAATATATATTATATATAATATAATTACTATAATATACTTATATATATATTTTAAGCTAGCATATAAATTCATGAGTTATTTATTATAATAATTATTTATATAATAATATATATAAAAATAAAATAATAAATAAATTAATAATATATATAATTATTTATATAAATAATAATTAAATATAATAATATAAATATATATATATAATATAATATATATATAATAATATATATTATTAATAAATTAATAATTATTAATATATAGTTATATATTTAATATATATATCATACTATATATATTAAAATATATTAAATATATGATAATAAAAAATAATCAATATAAAATAAATTTATTTAATAAAAGGTTAAGATTTTTTTAATAATTAATATAATCTAAAAATAAATAAGTAAATAAAAATAACTGGAACACATACTAAAATGAAAGTAGCCTTAAAAATAAAAAAAGTAATAATATAATTATATATGTATTATATGTCGTAAGAACATAAAGAGAGAAGCTTTTTTCACATATTATTGTGCTCTACTCGACTGTTCTCAGGCTCCTCTATAAAGATTTAATTAGAAAGAGAAGCGTGTAAAGGTGACTTTCCAGTGTTAAAAGTAATATGTTACTTACTAATTTATTCTCCTTTTTGATAAAGTGAAAAAAAAGTTTTGAAGATACATGATTTAATACAGATAACCATATGGTCCTCATCTATATATGTGGCTCTTAATTACTCATCCTTAGTACAATGCTATTATAGTGTCTGGATTCTTTTCAAAATATTTTGACACCTTTTGTCCGCTAAATATTATGTATATATAACTATTATTGTATTCAATATCATATTATTAGAATAGTGTAGTTTTATAAACTTATTATAAAAACATACTTTTATAGCTATCTTTGGTGAAACTTTATATATATCTATAATATTATATTTAATAGATTTAATTTTTAATAACTATATATAATATATTAAAATATATTTTTAAAATATTAAATTATAATTAATATTATATATATTAATATATGATAACAAGCAAAAATATTATAAATAGTTTTTTTTAGTTTTGGAATATAGAATATATAATATATAGTTTTTTTTATATATATATATATGATTTATATATTTATTTTTTAATTATTATATATAACCATGATCCTCTATGGATTTTTTGATATTTTTTTTGTTCAATCTATAGGATTAGTCGAATTATTTTTTCAGCTCTAAATAATAATATTAATTAATTTACATATTTAATATATTACTTATTTAATTTCTGTATCATGGATACTTGATTAATTATTTTATTATATAAAATATTAATATTTAAATTATATATTAAGAATATTCTATTATATTAATAATATTATTTATAATTTTATATATATATATAATTATATAATTAATATTAATTTATATTATATATTAATATTATGAAACCTAGGCACGAGTTAGCTATTTATCATCTTAACCATTTCATTAATATTATTTAAAATAATTATATTTATATATATAATATAATTATATATAATTAATTTATATATTATATTTATTATTTTTTATATTAATAATACATAAATATAAACAATCATAAAGAAATATAAAATATTAATTGTTTATAATTCTAGATTTAAAGATGTAAGATAATAATATAAATTTCTCTTAAATAATCTTTCAAAAGAAATACTTTGTAATTTTCATGACTTTATTAAAACTGTTTGACAAATAAAAAATAAACTATATTAACCACATAAAATATAATAATATTATTATTATAACCTAGAAATAAAATCTGAACTCCCTCCCTTCATTCACACTAACCCAATACGCCTAATATACGTATTATGACAATATTAGTTTAAATCGGGATTGAGATTGCCGGAAATAGTGGTAAATATAGTACTCAATACCGAATACCGAATATTCGGCTAAAAGTTATTCGGAAACCGATAAAATTATATAACCAGATAATTTAAAACTTTTGAACTAATTGAAATGTTTTTACTAAATGATAAATAATATTAATTAAATACATATTAATATAAATAGTAACTGTCATAAAAATTAAGTGAGTATTATGAACAAAAGGATATACTAATTTCCTTTATTACGGATCAATATGAATTAAAAGAAATAATTGACACACCATAATAATTTACCAGCTATTTACTAGGGGGTCAACAGAAGCCCCCAATGATATAAAAGGAAGGGATTAGATTATATGTCTATTTGTAACTGAATGTACCCCTTTTGCACTACTCACTAACTCTCTATTATGCATTATATACAGTGGATAATAAGTGTAAACGCCTCCTCAAAGCACCCAAGCATGGTGTTATGGCCGCACGATGTTCGCGAGATATTTTGAATATCTCGGAAGTTAGCTTGGTGTATTAAGATTTCAGGCCTAATCAAACGATCACGGGTTTTCGTAGCATCATTGGAGATCCTTAATTATATTTAGCTAACTATATTACCTAATGTGAAATTGTGGGTGTCAATTGTATCAAGCCCATTAAATTGATAATTAATCGGTGTTAGCGCTATGTGCTACTAACGGTTAAGGTCCTGTTTTAAAACTTACGTACATGTCTATGCCGTTGATTGGAAAGATATCTCAAAATTATCAGTTTTAAAACATGCAAAGGTTACGGCTGTCTTGTATTACTTTCGCTGAAGCATTAGTCGAGTTTTTAAACTTTTAATAGTCAACGATTTAAACCACCATCTTGTCACAAGAGACTTAAGTGTTATGAGCCTCAAAAATGACCCCTGTGGATCCGAATAATCATAATCCCTCATACATTAAGATTATATTTACCGAAGATCGGTAGTATAGGCATTTACTGTCAAATTTGTAATATCAACCACAGTTGACGGCGCTTAATGAAGTAACTTACTAATACGTTATCTCGTAATCTTATAGATATTTGAGAACGTATGTGATCTTTTGACCTCGAAAAAGATAGTATGTCACTGAGCTATTAATAGGAAGTGCTGGGTGGAAGAAGTTGACCGAATGAAATTCAAATAGCTAGAACTAGAGACAACAAATGGCACAAGAACCATATATAAATTTATATTTAGGAAAGTAGACAAAGAAAGATATGTCGAGAAACTTAAAGATAGAATGTACGAGCCAAGTATTTCGCTTGTCCTCCCAGCCTTAGATGGAATTGTATTAGGATGATCATATAGATGTTCCGCCATAATTTTATGTAGGTTAAGTTGCAGGTCGCGGTACCCATACTCGACTACCATGAGACTCCAGAATACGAGAGAGCAAGGAGGAAGAAGTGGGAGAGAGTAGTTTAATGAGACACTTGCGACGGAAAGAAGAGCGAAGTTAGAAAGCTGTGTGATTTGTATGGAACACGGAAAGATTGGCAACAGGCTATGCTTCGGTGTACCAGTAGACGGGTAAACTCGGTACGGAATGAGAGAGGAGTATGCAAAAATCAGACAGTTTGGAGAACCATTAAATAATCTAGGTTTTACATGACAATCTAAAAGAAATATGCGTCGACCTCAAAGTGGTAAACATTTCGCTCAATCAGCAGCAGGACGGATGTTCACCAAAATAACCTGGCTTACCTATGCTAATTGGGACAACGCGGCGGCAAAGATCACTGACCAAAAGAGAATGACCACGAGGGAACCTTGACGGGGCGAGAAGGTGACAGGCAAGCATACGTACGTGGAACGCAATTGTGATACGAGAGAGAAGAAAAACATTCATGAGCTTACGATCCAAACACGACATAAAACTTGGTTTGTTAAACAGATGTGGAATGCCCTGGACCAGGATGCAGGGGTGAATGGCTTTTTTCCGCTTGAATATATGCTCAACGTTTCCTGGTCTTGGAAAGTGACAGGAAGAAAGAAAGAGAGCATGGGATATTGGAACGTGAGGCGACGGCACGAAAATGAATGGAACACAATCTCCGTGATACGCATGAGAGAAGACCTTTGGCTACAAACAATAGACATGTGTTAGAGGCACCGAGAATGGATTTCTTTTTCAGATGTTGCACAGAATTTTCTGGAAGTGCGTAGGAGAGGGGAAGGAGAAAGAAAAGGAGAACAGGAAAGCGAGAACCACTAACATTGTACTGGAACTGCTATGTGGCAGGGTGGACAGTTTTTCATTCTCATGATGTAGATTGACGTATAAAGCTTGCACGTAGCTTACATTCTCAACCTAAGAAAAATTTCCGGGAAACTAGCGATCGTTAGGATGAGCAGGGATGAAACGCTTCATCAAATCTAAAGTTCATGGGAAGAAGAGACCGTGTACGAAAGCACAGAAGTAGGAAATAGTGCAAAGATAGATGAGGATGGAGAGAGCCTGAGACCGTGATTTGGATTGGGCTTATGCGGGGAGTGTTTTTGAGACAGCTATGCACAGGTGAGATCAATTGACGAAGGAAGAGAGAAAGTTCATTAGCCATACGGTGAGTATGCTTTACGGAAATTAACTAACCATTCCTTCTATGAATACATGATCATTGTAGAGTGTCCCATAATTTACTCTTTATTCATAGTTGTATTATATTGTATTAACATATATCTATCAAAAGGAACATGTATGCAGTATCATTGCGTTTGTTTCTCGTCCCTTCATATATCCAAATGAGGATTATACCTATATATATATGATAATATAGTTTTTTTTGTGTAAGAGAGTATAGATAGATAGATTTGATAGAGTAGATAAATGAGAAGTGTGAGGAAGAGTTTTGACAGAGATAAGAGAGGAGAGAGAATGCTGATTATTTAGTATATATATTATTAACTAAGCTTATTTGCTCTCTTATTTTACTCTATATGCCTGAATTTATTTACCTGCTCTCAATTCAGTCAGAAGACTCCTAGACCCAAAAGTTTCTACTACTATATATTACCCAAATAGTACTAAATTAATAATTATTGCATAAATTTTAATGTCACCGTCATAAGGGTTATTACTTATATAGTATAGTATTATCTCCATAATTCAATACGAATAATACGGTTTACCTAATGAATAATGACTCCATCTTGGAATAATAAGCGTAAAATTAATCAAAAGCATTTTTCTATAATTTATCTTTGATTTAATTTACTTTTATATTAGATGATTGTTATTTTTATTTCAAATAATGCTCGATTGTGAATATGTATGTAAAACCGCTTTATTTTATACACTTTTCGGAATCATATTATACATCAATAATATACTCATATATTACATATAAAACCCTGTCCAAGAAATTTTATGTTTTCAGTTTATTTTTAATTATATTACATATGTTTAGAAGTAACTAATAAAGAAATAACTATTATAATATTTATTTTGAGTCAATTAAAGTTAACAAACATTTAACTATCAATTTTAAAATAAATGAAATAACATTGAGATGGTTGAAAAAGTTTTCGTTATATTTTAAATCAAGGACCTCATCGGAAATATTGAAGTTGAATAGCTTGATTAGTATTCATAATAAAATTAACAGATTAATCATATATATATTAAGCAGTTTCTCTAACTTTATCAGGGTTTAAGATAACCTTATCTTTTCTTGTAGGCTTTATATAATAATTTTCCTTTCTCGTATATTCAATAATTCCTATGTCACTTTCGACTGATTTTGGTGGAGCTGAAAGGTATTTTATTGCTAGATTTTTTCATTAATTCATGACGGGAATTTTTCTTTGAATTTTTCCACCAATGAAATGGGAATTATCATTGTCTTCACTGGTCTAAGTAGGTTGATTGAACTTTTATATATTTGTTATACATTATTACTTGATTGTAAATTCCGATTATATTGATAGCCTCTTTATTTTATGTACTTATAACTAAGTCACC
>JABUQX010069653.1:0-5000 GCA_015478945.1 Trachelipus rathkii | reverse complement strand
AAGGTCATGGTACAAAACTAAAGAGTGAAGGCAGTTCATAGGAAAGGAACAAGCAATAATTAATAAGTCAAGTCAGTCAGCCCTGGTTTTTACCTTATCCAAAAGAAAAGTGGAACTGGAACCTCATAATCAGATTTGAGAACAGTATTCCAAATGAGGGCGGATGTAACCCTTTTACTACTGTAGTATATGAGAAAGAAAAAAAAAATCTCGCAACCTGAAGATATTCTGGTTCCCTTGAAGTCAACCAAGCAACCACTGTGATATGAAATTTCCAAGACAATTTTGCGTATACGTTGTTATCAAAAATACTAATATTGTTCACGTTCATGGTTGAGACCAGAGAAGTGTTGAAAGAGGTAGGATAGTTGGGAAGCGTTTATATGAGAGGGATATTAATACTAGTTCGGCCTTTATAGTGTTAAAACTGCCGCGATGTCTTAGGAAACCTTTCCAGGTCAGCAAAAATAGATATTGAAAGGTCAAGTCGAGAGGCAACTCTAGCAACAAAAGAGGAAGAAGATTTATCATCATCACCACCCACTTTCTTTCCCCAAAACTGGGGGTAAGGTACGTAAAATGCACTGGAAAAAGAAAAATAGTAAAAGAATATGACGCAAGTCGAAAAGAAAGCCCAGCCTTACCGCCCCTTAATACATTTTAGTGAAAACTCGCTGCTGCCAGAAAAAAAACACTCTAGAGCTTCATGGGACCGCAGCAGACCCTCACTAAGGCATCTCGTCAATGTAGGATTCATTCCTTGGCCCAGGTGGGCCAAAACCATGCCCTCTCACAAAACCCTGCCATTCACTCCTATTATGCACCTTCTTTCTCTGACAAACTCACATTTCTCTCCTCCAGGCATTCCTTTACTGACACAATCCAATTTTTCTTCGGTCTTCCAGCCGGTCGATTCCCAGCACACACACACCACTATATATTCTCTTAACCAACCGACTATCATCCATCCTTTCCACATGACCAAACCATCTCAATGTACTTTCATTTATTCTCTCATTTACTTTCTTCACACCACACAACTCCCTAATGCATTCAATCCTCTTTTTATCAATTCTTCCCAAACCTAACACGCCCCTAAGATTGTCCATCTGAAAACATTGTACTTTAGATCTATACCTCTAATGCCAGACCATAGTTTGACTACTAATACACCCCCCCTTTTAACACTGCTAACAACATACCCTCATGTAAGACCCTAGCGCACTCAAGATTTAGTCCCTTTACATCCACCAATGATTTAGTTGCTCCAGCCACCTTCCTACCATTCACAACTTTCCTACTACACTCTGCATTATCTGTTCCCTTATCAATCCAACATATATCCTAAATTATTAACTCAGGACACTTGTTCCAGTTGCCTCTCACCATCTAACAAAACTTCACACCGAGGAATGTCCTCACATACAACCATAACCTTACTGTTATCTACCTTTACTTTCAAACTCCTCCTTTTACACACCCTGCAAAATCTCTACCAATCCTCCCAAACTCTCTTCAGATTGAGTTTTTCGTTAATCACAAAATTTCAAAAAAATTCTGAAAATGAATAGGGAGTGAGAGGGATTAATATATATTAAATTCAGGCACGTTATTTATTACTGGACTTGGCTGAGTCTGAGCCAAAAAAATTGGCTGCAGTCTTCAAATACTATTCTATACTATATACTAGCACGTTATACCTATTATTGTCTACTAGTCATCCACCTATATATATCGAGATTATTAATAGCATGAATATATTACTAGTATTTATAATATTACTCATCGTGTATTAGTTTACTTACTCCGAGGCATCAGGCTTATGATTACTATACTATTATCAGAGCAAATATTTAATATTATCTTAATATATATATAATATACCATATATATACTAACATACTACTATATTATACTTATAGATAAATATAATACTATATTACTACTAAATTACTTATCAATATATAATATATATAAATATATATACTTAACTTATAAATAGATCATTTATATGCTATAATATATATATGAATATACTATATATAATAATCTCTTATAAAATATATTTCATATATATATATGTATATATCCTCTAGCTTCTATCTTTATTTTCCCCAAACATTTCTATGTGTAAACACACACCACAATTAACACTGAGCGAGAGCGTGGCGGCCACTATTTAAGTCTTAGAGGTTTTTAGTATTAAGTGAGTTCAATAATAGATAATAATAATAATAATAATAATAATAATCAATAATAATAATAATAATAATAATAATAATAATAACTGTTCAAAGAAGTGAAAACTGGTCAATATTAAGAAATTTCTTTCATTTTCATCATTTTTCTTTTTCATTTTTTTTAAAAAAATTTATGAGAAAAATCTTTTGGCACCTATTTTGACAATGAGAATTTTGCGTGTAGGAGAAGGGGTTATTTTATGTTCATAACATGAAGACATCAATAAAGATTAAAGTATAAAGATCAAGGAGTATTATTAAAAAAAATATTGATTAAAAAAAAAAAAAAATCAAAATTTTTCACAACTGGATGAAAGGAAAAATATATACTGTATATGGGATAACCTTCACATAGCAAAGTATTTGTCAACAATAATGTACATGTGAGAAAGTTTTTATCCTAAACTAAATTAGGATTCTTCAGATATATCAACACATTTAAATATGTGAAAAATTTGCAGTGTCTTTTATACAACATGACATAATTCCTTTATACCCCAAAAAAAAACCCTATTGGGTACAATTTTAAGTTTTACTTTTAAAAAAATACAAGGACTATATACGAAATAATAATTAATAATAATAATATAAATTAACATACATAATAATTACAGACATAATGAATAATAATAATAATAATAATAATAATAATAATAATAATAATAATTTTATTAAAATATGTGCAAACGCATTCTTAAGTTAATTAAGCGTAAAGATACTTTGAATTTCATAGTTATCTATTCACACAGTCATCGTAATAAAAACTATATAAATAATATATATATATATATATATATATATATATATATATATATAATATATTATATAGATATATATATATTATATATAGTATATATATATAAATATATATATATATATATAATATATAATAATATATATATAATATTATATATATATATATATATATATATATAACGAAGTTTTTAATAACAAGTACTGGTCATTAAGTACCTCCTAAACTGCAATTTGTATTAAATATTAACCCAATCTGTATTTTCTGTGTGGGGACTGAGACTAGAAGTAAGAGATGGAGAATCACTTTCGGGAAGCTCTTCAAGTACAGCTCCCGAAAAATACTCCGCCCCTTGATTAAATACAATCCCTATTTGTGAAGAATCAATTGAAGCTATCGGTGTGGGAGGTGTAAGAGGTGGGGTTGGACTCTTCGCTATACTTGGAATTTTTGTTAGAATTCTTGGGGGAGGTGGGGGTGGAGGAGATGGGCTATTTTTCTTGGTTCCCCCAGCAGAGCTACATGCAGAAGACTCGGGTGTTGAAAAAGGGATTGTACTATCTTTTTCAATGTCATCAATATTTTGCTCTTCTTCTGTTTCTGGATCTCCATTTGGTGGTTCTTGAAGTGTATGGTTATCATCAGAGGCAGATTCCGACTCTGACACTTCATGAATGCCTTCAAATTTGACAGGAAGATTATCATAAATTCCTTCACTATTATTTCCGGCAGTAGCTGATGCTGCAGAAGAAGCAGCAGCAACAGCGGCAGCTGCTGCAGCATTACGTTGATTCATTTCAACATAATAGGTTTCTATTTGTGTTAATTCAGTATGAGGATTTTCAAGGAAAGCTGATGATGGTGGTGATGGAAATTCGTCATCAGAATTTTCTCCAATGAAATCCGGAAGATCTCGTAAAAATAACTGGGTGGCAAAACGATTAACATTTTGTTTTTCTTGAACACTTAAGCCTTTATCTTTTTCTTCTGAAGTTACATGTATATCATGTGAAACTGGCACTGCTTCCTGTACATCATCACTAGCAGATGTACTAATATCTGAAGGATTTTCTGCATGATGTTCTTCAGAGTTGGTGGAGGCAAGCTTTTCTTCAGTTGGTGTTGAACCTTTGCTGTCGGAACATTCTGGTTCTACTTCACGAAGTCCCATGTGATCTTGCTCATGTTCTTGTTCTGATGTTGTACTACGCTCACTAATACGCGACAATGTCCTAGAAGGAAATGCAAATCCGACTTCAACTTGTCTTCCAAACTGTTGATAATATTCAGGTTCATGGTAATCATCATGATATTCATCTGGTTCTGATCCAAGGTCTGGGGACTGAGAGGAATGATCACTCATTTGGGCATGGTCATCCTCTTCATCATCGTCGTAAAAATAGTCATTGTCTTCATCATCTACAGAGCTACCGCCAACAGCTCCTAAAAGATCATCTTTCTTTTGATGTTGTTCATTTTCCTTTTCTTCTATGGGAAGTGGAGAAACAGAATTGATTGAATCTTTAGGACCTCTACCGACTTCTAGGGTAAGATCAACATCAATATTAGACATATCTTTATCAGTAAGGAATACATCATCACTTAAATCAGCATTTACATTTTCTTCGCTTTTGTCATTATCATCTTTCATAACTTTTAACTCATCCATTACCAAAAACTGGATCCCTGTTGAAGTTTTAATCTTTGATTTATTTTGGGGACTACTTTTATTTTTTAATTTCAGAATCTCTACTTCAAGCTGCTCTGTATCTTGTTCAACATTGATTACTTCAATCTCAATTCTTTCATCTTCAAAGACATCTTCAGGGGAACCTTCGACTATGGCCAAAACCTTGGCTCCAGAAGTGGAAAATTGGTCTATTTTCTCTTCAGGAGGAATCAATGCTTCTATAAATTCATCAGAACCTATAATGCTATTATCTAGAACTACACCATCAAAATACATTAATTTATGATCTCTTTCAGAAACAGGACTTCTAACTGAG
>JABUQX010069652.1:0-20000 GCA_015478945.1 Trachelipus rathkii | reverse complement strand
TATCGTTGTAGTACCTATAGAAAAGAGATAATGCGCCATAGTCCCGTCGCAGAGAAAGAGGGTCAAGAGAATTAGAAAGTAAGGAGACAGTTAATTAGTCTCTTAGCTTTAGACTCAACTCTATCCAATAGATGGTGGAGCCGGAGCCCCCCCAGATGTCGAGAACAGTACTCCAAACAGGGGCGAATAAGGCCCTTATAAACTAGAGTAGCTTTGTGCAGAAGAAAAAAATTCCTGCAACCTGAACAGAACTCTCAGTTTCTTTAACCCCACCGCCTCAGCAATCATTGTGATATGAGGTTTCCAAGATTAATTTTTGTTTATGTTCAGACCAAGAATGTTTGTTGTCAACAGGCGAGACGTTAGAACCATCGAAAAAATAGGAAAAGTTGGGTGGTGTTTTTGAGAGGGAATGTAAAGTAGTTGAGTTTTCAAAGAGTGAATTTCACAAGGTTGTGGCGGCCATACTGGGAAATCCCATCCAGGTCGGCAAGAATAGAATCAGAAAGCTGAAGATGAGAGGCAACTCTAGATGCAAAAGAGGGAGCAGATTTGAAATGAGTGGAAGAATGGAGTTGAGTCGTTGGCATAAGAGTGAACAGAGATAGAGGTACAGCTGAGGAGATCGTTGATGAAAAGTAAGAAAGTTGGAGATAAAATAAAACCATGAGGAACACCACAATTAACAGGAAAGGAGGAAGAAGTCGCTCCATCAATGAGTGCTGATATGGAGTGACCAGAGAGAAAACTTGACAAGAGTAAGCAAAGAGAAGGAGGAAACCCAAAGGAAGGGAGCTTAGAGAGTAGCGACGCATGCCATACTCGATCAAAAGCCTTTGATATATCGAGTGCCACCACCCAAGACTCCCTATAGTCCCTAAGGGCAGAAGCAGTGGTGTAGTGGCAAATTTTCCAGTGTGGGAACGCTAAATATATTTGTCAAATATAAGGAAAGTCGTATTTATATGATTTCCTAGAATGCCTACAATAGCTAAGATTTATAGGATGTATCTGAGCTCGCTGAATAACGCTGAGTCTTCAGGAATTTATTAAATAATATGGATAATTATAGGAAAAAGAAAATAAAGAAATAGTAACCTTATTTTTATAGATTTACTTAAACTTAATTATTTTACAATGCATCATAATTCATAAAATAGTTATACTTATATTCAACTATTCTTATGTAGGTTAAACTAACCTTACTAACATAACCTCATTTTTTTAATAAACATATTCCATAAATCACAGAGAGAAATAAAACAAATCCAAGAAAATATAATCAACCGTTTACAAATAATCAGTAAATGCGTTTTCTTCTTTGTTGGGTTCATGTTTAGCTCGTCGAGTTCTAGTATCATCAGCTGTGCGGTGTTGTCGTAACCATGTCCTGACGTAATGCTCTGGATTCTATGTCCGGATATTTGGGCCATTCAACTTGATAAACATTAGGGCTGATACGTGCTCGATGGTCAGTCTTGTTCTAGTTAGCGATATTATTATATTCATATGACTAAAACCCCGTTCGCACTCTGATGAACTGCAAGGAACGAGTTTGGAGCAATTCATCAGTGGATTTAAACCCTTTGGAATGACCGTGATGTTTTTAAGATAATCTCTGAAGCTGTTTTTAATTTTGTTTAAATTCAACCTGAATCTTGCACAGAGCTTTTCGATTTCTTTTTCAACGTATCCAACTGATTTGTTGGGAGGCTAGCTTTTGCTTTCAAGCACTTGCAATTCTGGAAGAAGTGAAATATATTCTTTTCGTGATTGCCGGTCCGTGTAGATTGTTCGCTGCTGCTTCTAGTGGTGAAAAGCCTTCTATTAAGGTTATTAATGACACTTGATAGCAACTGCTGGTCATTAATAGCAGTTATTTTGTTACTACTTGTTAAGGGGACACTACAAAAGTTACCCTCGATTGCAGCTCTTTTGGCCTCGAGGCTTTTAGTGCCAGGTTTCTCTTTAAAGCACTCGAAAAAAGCAATTGACCTTCTTATGATTTTGTCTGCATAAACTATAGTCGCTTGCCTGTTTTGAAGACATTCTGAAAACATCGACAACTCTGCTAATATGTCATACATAATCGCCAAATCTGACAGAAATTGAGTTGATGTCAGGCATTTAATCAATCCTCTGTACATCACTCGTTCAGTTGTAATTCTGTTCTTGTCTTCTTGGGCCTTCTTAAAATGAGAGTACAATGCTTGATAGCCATGCCAAATGGCCGTTACTGTTTTAAAGGAACTGGATACCCATCTTGTATCCAAAATACGACCAATTTTGTTTAGCTGCAAATCAAGTTCACTAGCACACTCGGCTAGTTCTCTTTGGTGTTTAGGTGATTTGCTATAAAGAGTGTATAGCTTATCCATAAAAACTTGAAAGTGGTTAACAGCTCCCACATCATTGATTGAATCACTTACAGCTAACTCTATCCTATGGTTCATACAGTGCCAAGGAACAATGTTTGGAAATTGCTGTAATAGCTTTTCTACGACGCCAGATTTTTTCCCTAACATGACACTAGCGCCATCACAGGCAAATGCAACTAAATTCTCTTTTAAGTACTCATGATCAAACCCATGTTTTTTTCAAACAACCTAAAAGGGCCTCAAAAATAGAATAGGCAGTTTGATTAGGAAATTCAATCAGGTCTAAGAATAAGACATTTGGTGGAAGATCTTTGCTGGTTTCACATTTTAAATAAACGATCAAAGTAGATTTATCACTCAAGCTTGTAGATTCGTCAATCACAATTGAAATTTTACCTGAAATGCTTTTAATCTGTTGAATAATTCGTATTTTCATCTCATCAGAAATGTGGTTAATGATTTCAGTTGCACTAAATCTAGAGTGTAATCCTACACCAATGTTCCAAAAGTTCGGAATGGTCAGAAAAAGGCCTATCATTTTTAGCCAAGTAGTAAGCTGATCTAAATATTTTTATGGTAGATTCGAAGTTGGACATGTTCATTTTATCACAAACATTTTCAATAGTTTCCTTATCCGCCTTAGCAGATATGGTCTCAGCTGTCAAGTGGCCTGCTGATTGTTTGTGTAAGAATTTTTTTTTTCTTAATTAAAGAAGTAAGTTGGGCAGACTTATTAGACCCATTGAAAGTGATTGTAAATGCACACCATTCTTTAGAAATTGAAGTACTTTCCTTATTTGAAAGCACCAAGATGAGAAACTTGGCTACATAATGTACAGCCTAATTTACCGTTTTTGCAATCTAACCAAGGGAACGCTTCTTTTTTGCGTTCCCACATATCCTTAGACCATATAGAAGGCCATTTTGATACATTTTCAACGTCAGGTGTTGCCGAAGATGAAGAACTTACAGCTGTTGCCGGTAAACCACTTTTATCATCTGAATCCTCGGTTAAATGTTCGCCTATATCTTTATTTTGTTGTTTAGTGAAGAACGACAGAAGTGTTTTTTGATTTATCTTGGACAATTCCATAATGCATACTGACACTGAGTAATTGCGTTCACCCTTCAGTTCGTCTGATTATTTATTATTAACAACGGCTACAGACAACAACGTAAAGCGTAACGTGAACTAACGTAACGCACAGGCACAATAACAAGATATTGAAGACAGACAGGTTACCACACGAACGCCGGATGCGCGACGGCCAGGCGAAAGTGTTTCCAATTGAGGGATTTTTATCCCATTTTAGTGATATTTTGCATATTATTATTTAAGATCAACATCAATCGAGTTTACAAATGTTTGTAAAGTATTGTTTTATTATTTACATCAATCATTTTATACCAAATCAATATTCAGCAATAAATTGGCTATTTTTTTTTTTTACTGTGGAAAACCAGTGTGGGAACGCCGTTCCCACGCGTTCCCGCTCCACTACACCACTGATTAACACAGGTCCAAACTTATCAACAGTAAAAGTAACTAACAAGACATACAAAAACATAATCCATTCGTACTTTATCAAACATATCACCAACATGACAATGTTAATTTTACATTAAGCATAGTGATATTCTACCAAAAAATTTAGCAATAACCCTTAACCTAACCAGCATAATACCTACCGGATAAGACGAATAAAGTAAAGTTTTAGGCTTATCTCTTTTTAGACTTCGCCCCCTTTCAGAAAATACCAACTCTAAACCATGAAAATGATTTTATGCTTTAACCATTTGCATAAAGTGATGCAATACTTATTACATTTGACCCTCTGACAGGAATACAAGCAATGTAGCAGTCGCCATTCGGTTTACGATTAAATATAAATGACACATCGTTTGGGAATAACGAAACTCCTCGTGAAGATATCAACAACAGGCGTAGAGATGTGGGGAGATGTCAGCACTGCGAAAACTATCCTACTGAGAAAAAAGTGTAATAACATCCTTAAATTCTTCTTTAAATTCTTTCTTTAACCAATCAGAGAAAGTAAACAAAAACGACGTACGAATGAACCATATCAGTTTCAAAAGGGTATATATATTCTCGTTAGACAACAGCAACAACACAATAATATAAACAAAAATAAGTTTTTTTAATATACTAACCAACGAATATATGCTAAACGTACATTGTTTTCAAACTTAATGGAAAGCTAACATAGCATTTAACCCAGAAACTAAGAAATATAATGCACAAATGACAAAACCTAACCACCTTACGCACGTAATAAACTACTAACATAACAAAGTTCCATACTTAACAACACTAAAGTACCTAGGCACAGCGTACAAAACGTAACCTATTCACACTTTTTTCAAAGATATCTCTAACATATTTTTGTAATTTTTCATTAACACCATTGATTTACGTTTGCAATTTCGAGTATCATTTCGGATGAACATAGCACGAAATGAGTTCTTTATATACTAAACCAGCGAATATAAGCTAACATACAATTTTTTCGCATTAATAAAACCAAACATAGCCATCAATAGTGAACGAAAGAAAATAATGTACAACGACAAACTTAACACACTTTACGCACTATAAACAGTTAAACATTAACAAAGTTTCCACACTTAACACCAGTAAAGTAACTAGCATTGTATACAAAACGTAACCTATCATACTTTTTCCAAGCATACTCTAACAAATTAATGTTAATTTTACATTGAACACAGTGAATTTACAAAAATTTATCATAACCTTGCTTAATTATCATACAGACCAACGAATACACTGTAAACATAACAAAGGTTTTTATCCAAACATACATAAAAATAAGTTCTTTGAAATAAAATATCACAGTAAATTTTAATAGTTACAGATTTTAAGAAAGCAGTAAATCAGTAAATCTAGTAAAATCAAGCCCATCAATGACAAACACCCCAAAACAACCCCTCACCACCCCTCCACCAGGACCTTTAATCTATTGAATCTATTTGATTCATGTCATATTTCCGCAGTAATCATTTCGACTAAACCTAACACACCATACGTACGAATAAACTACTAACATTAATAAAGTTCCATACTAACAACACTAAAGTACTAGCACAGCGTAACAAAACGTAATCCCATTCCACACTTTTTCAAGCATAACTCTACCATATCATTGTTAATTTACATTAACACTATTGATTTACGTCGCAATTCGAGGTATCATTTCGGATAAAACATAGCACAAAAATGAGTTCTTTATTAACTAACCATCGAATATTGCTAACATAACAATGTTTTCGCATTAATAAAGCTAACATAGCATCAATGAACTAAGAAATAATGTACAACCTACAAACTTAACACAACTTACGCACTAATAAACAGTTAACATTAAAACAAAAGGTTCCACACTTAACACCAAGTAAAAAGTAACTAAGCATTGGCATACAAAACCATAACCTATTCCTACTTGTTCCAAAAGCATAATGTCTAAGCATATTAACGTTTAATTTTACATTTGACACAGTAATATTTAACAAAAAATTTATCATAACCCATGTCTAATTATCATACAGACCAACGAATAACTGTAAACAATAACAAAGTTTTTATCCAACATAACATAAAAATAAGTTCTTTGATAAAAATATCATAGTAAATTGTAATGTTTACTGATTTTTTAAGGCCAGTAAATTAAGAAAAGTAAAAACAGTTTTAAAACAAACCGTCAACCAAGCCCTCCCACCCCTCCCACCATGACCTTTTGATCTTATTGATCTATTGATTCATGTCATATTTAGAGTATCATTTGACTAAACATAACACACAAATAAGTTTTTTATATACTAACCATCGAAATATATGCTAACGTAAACAAAGTTTTTTAACATTAACATAGTTTAACAAAACATAACCTGAACTAAGAATATTAATGTACAACGACAAACCTAACATACCATAAGCACGAATAAACTACAACTTAACAAACTTCCGCCACTTAACACAGTAAAGTACCTAACACTTCGTACAAAACGTAACCTATTCCCACTTTTTTCAAACGCATATCTCTAAACATATCAATGTTAATTTACAATTAACATCGTAATATTTAACAAAAATTTAGCATAAACCTGTCAATCAGCATACGGACAACGAATATAATGCTAACGTACCGAAATTTTTACCATCAACTTCGTAATATTTAAACAAAAATTCATCATAATCTTGTCTAAATATCATAATCCCCAACGAATTAATTGCAAAGAAAACAAGGTTTTAACAAAACATAACAAAAAAAAGATCTCGTCTCGATATAACATCATTTGAACTATGAATAACGTAGACATTAGCAAAAATTCTCGAGCAAACTTAACATTACTCAACAAAACTTAACCTAGACTCACGTTTCTAACACATCATCGTCAATTAACCAGTAATATCTTACAAACTCATCATTTCTCTAACAAATCAAGTGTTAATTTCCACAAAGTCATAGTAATATTTAACATAACGTAGCTAACTTACGAAATAAACAGGTTTCATTACCAAGAGTATCTAAAACAACACATCACTTCCCGAGAGAAAACCCAAGGGATGCGCCCCTTGAAAGAGTGTGAATCCTGAGAGGGGGATCACCCCGAATGGGTGTAAGCGGGTTTTGGGCCTCAGCCCGAAGGGGCCGAGTCAAACCTCTTGATATATATATATATATATATATATATATATATATATATATATTATATATATATATATATATATTTTTTTATAATATTTATATATATATATATATTATATATATAATATATATATATATATTTTAATATATATATAAATATATTATTGCTTTTTAAAGTAAACATAATCATGGCCCTAAATTAGCAATGGAGGTGGTTTTACTGAGGGAATAAAGCTTCGACTTAAGTTGAAAATCTTCGCATATAAACTTAAACATTTCTAATTTCAGATTAAATTAAAATTTAATTAAGGGCAAGATCCAATTTCGTGCCTGGGACGGGCCCCATTTTCAGCCCCACCTAAAAATGGACATAAAATTCGAATTTTCAGCCGATTTTGAACTATATAAACACAAAATGTAGCTTTTTTATGCACTCTATAAAACGTTCATTTCCGGTGTTTTTCTGTGTCTGTAGTCATTCTTTCAGAATTTTTCAATTTTCAATTTTCATGTTTTTGACATTCTTCGTAATATCTTCCAGATTTTTTACCGGAATGACTTCAAACTTGAAATATGCATAGATAGGTCCATTATCTAAAATATTACAGAAGTACTTTTTCGAATTTTTGAGTTTTGTGCTCAGCGTTGTCCAATTTCCAAACCCATTTTTTTTTTGGATTTTTTAAAAATGAAAAATTGCGATAATTTTTTTTCTGTTCAGGCGAAGTGGATGAAATTTTAAGGGCATATATAATTGGGTAAGATGCACATTTGTTACTTAAATCATTTCTTTGTATATGCATTAGTTTTTGATTTGTTCTTGGAACAAATTTTCAAAAAAAAAAATTTCGAAAATTTTTTAAAAACTTTCTTTTGAGTATACACAAAAATTATCTAAGTAAAAAAGATGCATCTTGCCCGATTACATATGCCCTGAAAATTTCATATACTTCGCCTGAACAGAAAAAAAATTATCGCAATTTTTCATTTAAAATCCAAAAAAAAAAAATGGGTTTGGAAATTGGACACAACGCTGAGCACAAAACTCAAAAAATCGAAAAAGTACTTCTGTACTATTTTAGATAATGGACCTATCTATGTATATTTCAAGTTTGAAGTCATTTCTAAAAAAAATCTGGAAGATATTTTGAAGAATGTCAAAAACATGAAAATTGAAAAATTCTGAAAGAATGACTACAGACACAGAAAAACACCGGAAATGAACGTTTTAGAGTGCAAAAAAAGCTACCATTTTGGTGTTTATATAGTCAAAATCGGCTGAAATTTCCGAATTTTTATTCCATTTTTGAGGCTGGGGCTGAAAAGGACCCGAAAATAGGCCCCAAATTGGTTTCTTAAAGTTACCTTAACATCAAAACTAGTATTGTCCTATATTATATAATATACCTTCATTACTTTTTATAAATATCTAAGGCGTTTTCGATTTTGCACTTTTGCTAACGAAATTTAAGAAAATGCTAAAAAGTCGTTCGGTTATGTCAATTTTAGCACAAATTTAGTAAAAGGCTAACGAAACGTTAGTATTTCCTAAATTCTGTTAGGTTGCTCTTTCCCGTGCTTAACGAATTTTAGGAAAATGCTAACGAAAAAATGTAAACAAATAAGATTGCCGCGTAGTAGTCGTTGATTTGATGAATGTTTTATTCATAAAATTAGTTAATCTAATTTCTTCCAAATCGATAAACTCCATCACAATAGTTGATCAATTATTTCATTATTTGTAATAAAAACCATTTGTTATTTTTTTTTTATTTTTTTATTCAAAACCACGTGCTCCATTAAGAACAGCTGATCAAAATTTTTGTAAACAATCGGTCGATTATGCCCGAAATTCGTGCTAAAACTGGATTAGCATTTCTTATCCAGCGTTAGCACAAATGCAAAAACGAAAACGGCTTAATTTGAAAAGTAAAATACGCAATAGGTATATTTTATGAAAATTGTTCTTCCGCTATAGGCCTCTACTTCTTCTCTTGTATAAATTAATTATCTGACCTCCTTCCTATTACTCCTGAGTCAGACAAAATGTACCCCCATCATCCAAACGCGCCTGAAAAATACACACAATTTTGCTTAAATGTTATTTTATGAAAAAAGAAAACACCTAAAAATTTCCAGAAGTAAAAAAAAATATATCGTTGATTCGATACTGAAAATAAAATATCGATATATCGATATATCGGCTAAAAAAATATCATCGATATTTTTTCGATACTATCGAAAAAAATATCAATATCGATATATATCGGTCCTCTTGCGGCATCCCTAATATGCAGTCAATTATGGCAGAGGCAGTGGAACAGGTGTAGGGGATTTCTACCAGCAATCAAACCATTGATTCAAGACTGGAGTTATACATACAAGTTAAAGAGAAGGGAACAAGTGGTCTTGTCACGTTTACGCCTTGGAGCACCTTTATTTGAGAATCTACATTATTTTGAAAAATCATCTTTAAAATTGTGTTCAAATTAAATTATTAAGGGCCGCTTTCCCCATCTACGTTTAAACCACATTTGAGGATAAACCTAGATTAATTTTGCTTTAAACCAGAAATGGCTTTCCCCAACACGGTTTAAGAGTTATTCCAAGTTTAAAGTTAAACTATCACAGTACATGGTTTAAACGTCTTTTTAGCTTGACTTTCTGTAAACGTTATTTTCTTATATAGAAATTACAAAAGTGCAATAAACATTTAGAACATGGAATAATGAAATTAAATAATTTATAGAACCATTAACTACAGATAAAATTGTGGGTGGGAACTTCGTTGTAAAAATTAGACCCAGAATACCAGAGATTCATCATTTTGAAAAATATTATCAGCTCCACACAATTTCTAAAAATTCGGGCCGAACCCTTTAAATTATGTTCCCTGTTACCATGAGTTTTTTTTTTATTAATGTTGAAGACCATTGTGGAATCCGTATATGTACTGTAATAAAATTATTAGGGCGACTATGCAGCTGTTCATCCCGCTACATATCAAGATGCCCTCAAGCACAGAAAAAGACAAGTTGAACAAGTTTTATGAGAAGACAAGACCCTATTGTATAGATCCTCCGGTACCATTTTAAAATAGTCAAATGAAAATGCTGAAATTTACAGAAATGGGAAAGTTCTTTTTTTTCTATCCATGTTCATATTATGTGTCTGATACATCTTTACTGATTAGAATAGAAGCACTGTGCCATGTGGCCAAGCTCTGCATATGATCAACACAGGATAATTACTTGAAAAAAAAGTTGGGTACAGTAGGCTTTGTAACAGATATGGGATATGCAGTAAGAAATAGCCAAATTATTAAATCTTCAGACTCTAGAAGAACTCTTTCAAGAGGACATCACTGGACAAAAGAATCCAGTAGAGAGATGCTATGGATATAAACTAGATAACAAAAGTATAATTATGTCAGAGAAGGGAGTAGGAATCCAAATATTATTTTTTAAAGGACAATATGATTAATAGGCCTACAAATTTTGTATTTCTAACAATTATAATACAGAAAAAATTATATTTTAAAAAAATGACCCTGATTTTTGTATAGCTTATATAAAATGTTTGAATGATAAGGGTAATTGTTTTAGAGCCCAGCTGTCAATTTCCACGATTTTGGGTTTGAGAATGCTGGAAATCCACAAAATGACCATCAAAGTGACTGGAAGTTTGTCAAGATGCCTATAAATTTTATTTTATTGATGTTGCAAATATCTATAGGGTAATTGTAAAGTTTAGGGGGTCAGTCACCTGATTTGTTATAAAAGTCACAGCATAGAATCTAAAAATACAAATGAAAAATGCCAATAAAAGTAACCCAACTTAAATGGTTACTTTTATATTAACGATAGGTATCATCTAGGTTTAGGTTAGGTCTATGGCATTGACGATCCACATAAGGGCTCGGTTTAGGTTCCTCCTAGTTCAGGTTATACTAAGATATAATGTTAAGTATACACAAATTTAGTATGTGTATACATAACAAAACGTATCATAACCTAAACTAGGAAGGTCCTAAATCAATATCTAACCCATATGGATTTGTGATGCTGTAGGCCTAAACCTAACCTAGATGGATCTACGTTGATGTAAACGTAGGCCTAACCTAGACGCTGATGCTCAGGATCGAAATCAACTTTTATATATATATATATATATATATAATATATATTATATATATATATATATATTATATATATATATATATATATATATAATTAGGGATGTGCCGAATATTCGGCTTCGGCTTCGGTATGCCGAAGCTTCGGCATTTTTGCCGAAGCCGAAGCCGAAGCCGAAGCCTAAGGCATTTTTTGCCGAAGCTTTGGCTTCGGCAAATTATCAAAAATTGAATGTTTTCAGCACAACTGGAAACATTTTTAATGCTAAAAGAAGTAGGCTACTGCCTGAGCATGGAGAGGAGATAGCATTTCTCAATTATAATATGCCCTGTTTTATTGATTAAATATTTAAAACAGTATGATATTAATTAGTAATTACCCTGTATGCTTTATATTTTTTATTTTATAGTACAAACTGATGAAAACTGTAATATTAGCCGAAGCTTCGGCTTCGGCCGAAGCTTCGGCTTCGGCAAAGGGGCTTCGGCCGAAGCTTCGGCTTCGGCAAATTTCTGGATTCGGCACACCCCTAATATATATATATATATATATATACGGTATATATATTCAAAGATTAAATTTTTTATTCATTTATATGTTTTCCAACATTATCATTTTCACACTAGGATTTTTTTTGGATCACAGTTTATTTACCTCGCGATTTGTAAAGTAGCCTATGCCATAAAGTGTGATAGAATGAAGTTCTGGTTAATTGGAGTATAAGAAAGGCCCATGGGATTATTCACAACTTAACGAGTCTGTAACTTTTTTCCTAAAGACGTCATTTTTTTTTTATACTTCATTACAATTTATTTAGTCGATTCTCTGATTTTTATAAAAAATACCAGATGGCTGACCAAAACTTTACAATTACCATGTAAATAGTTTACAACAAAATCTATTCGAAGCTATGGCCAACCTGTTCCTTTCATGTCCTATTTGTTGACTAAAAATACAAAAAAAGTAATATACAAAACATGGTTCAAGCATAATTGCCAGAAATATATTATATGTAATATTATATAGTAGTATATATATATATATATATATATATATATATATATATATATATATATATATATATATATATATATATATATAATATATTAATATAATATTTTTTATTTATTTTTATTTGTATATATATATATACTGGAAACAATGTTTGAACCATGTTCTTGTGTTGATTTTTAAGTAGTCCAAGAAAGTCACGAAAGGGAGGTTGTTCCTGAAAATTGAATAGATCTTTAACTTAAACCATAAATATTTGCTACATCAATAAATAATGTTATATGCATCTCGGATTCTTTTGGTCACTTTTATTAATCATTTTAGTGCATTTCCAGTATTCTCAGACCAAATCATGAAAATCGAAAGCCGGGCTCTTCTAATAAACAATTACAGATTTAAGAAATAATGTAAAAAAACTGAAAAAAGTTTTGAAGTCTCCAAATTTTCTATTAATGACATTTATTACCAGATGCTTATTTAAAAAAAAAATCGACAAATTTATGATGAAGCAATATTTTCATTACTTTTCCAATACTTACTGGCTGGGGATACATGGCAATTAGCTCCCCTCTAAGATAAATTCTCATGTGCCATGTATTCATTTGTACTACAAAATAATATAGATGTGATTTCCCAAAAATGTAAAAAAAAAAAAATCTAGTAAACCTGATCCAGGATGTAGCTAAATTATAAAAAGTTATATTATATATATATATATACATATAATATATATATAATATATATATATATAATAATATATATATTATATATCTATATATATTATATATTATAAAACGGTATTTTTTTTTTGATTTGTATTTTATAATTAATTTAAAAAAATATATAAATCAAATTTATTACCATATAAAAATATATATACAGAATATCTAAAAATATAAAAATATTTAATATATATATATATATATATATATATATATTTAATATTAGGGATGGGCCGGATAGTTGAATTAGCCGGATATTCCGGCTGGAAGTTAACTGGATATCCGGCCGGCAATATCGGATAGTGAAATTACCGGATAGCCGGATACCGATATCCGGCAGTCCTGTTTATTAGCGTCGGGCGGGGTGACTAAAATAAAAAAATTTTTTAGTTTTTGCTCATCGTGGTAGTACTACAATTTTATTAGATTATCTTTAATTCTAGAGAGTTTTTTTATATTTTTAAAAAATATAATAAATTAGTGTTTAAAATGTCCTTAATAGAATATAACATTTGAAAAATGCGAGTTTTTTTTGAACTTTGTTTTAAAATGAAAAGTTTATGGACAGATTTTAATTATATATTTTTTCACTGTATACAGTTGAGTATGTTGGCTTTAAACTGGCAAACTAAATTTTGTTCCAAACAGCATAGTGGTTCAAATCGCTGGGCCTAACTTGGCCCGATTCATCTTCCCAATAAAAATTGATGAATGGGGTGAATTGGGCACACCATTGTTATTCCTTATTTTATGTAGCCATTATTAATGACTTTTTATTACGTATAGCAATTTACATATAATAACATTACTTATATTAAAGTAAAAATTAAAATAAAAATGAAATTTTAAATATGGAAAATATTGTATCACTAAAAAAAGTGTCAAAATTTTTCCCACGAATGGGGTGAATTTTGGCCACCAATTTTTATTCTTATTTTATTTAATAACAAATTATTGATATTTTAAAATACTTATTACGAATATTAATATAACAAACAATTTCAGAATTAAGTAAAAAAATTAAAATATAAATTTGAAATTTTATACTATGAAAGAGGAATTTAAAAGATGCCCAATTCCACCCCACAATGGGTGGTCCCGATTCACCTTCAACTGAGTTCCTAAATGATCTTTATTTTAACTTTAATAAAACTAGTTTATTAGAATTACATTATTATTTTTTTTTTTCGGGTGCTTATGACCTTCTATAGGGCCTTGATTTTCAAGGAAAAAAAAAATCAAAAGTGGTATTAGGGGAAAGTGGAGACAAAGTTAACCTAAAATGGCCACTCACCCCCGCCCGACGCTGATACCGGGATATATAATATATTATATATATATATATATATATACTAATATATTATATATATAATATATATAAATATATATATATATATTATATATTATATATATATTAATTATATAGGCAATCTCCAGATTAGGTGCCCCCTGTACAAAAAAAAACATATAATCTTATCATAAACTTAATAATATTATTTGAAATTTAGGTACATTGTATGCAAGAACTAAAAAAAAAATTAAATAATTATTAATTTTAATAAATAACTCCAAAAAATTTTATAATCGTACGTTTCAAACCTTAATTTAAACATGATACCCATAAAAAAATAAACGTTTTCCTTATTTCTTTTCAAAATTTGTTTGAGACTAAAAATATTTGCAAAAAACATAAAAAATTCAAAATAAAAATTTTAAATTTGTCTTAAAATTTTCTTTTTAATAGCATATAGTTTAGGTTAGTTCAGGTCAAGGTTATCAAAAAAAAATTATTTCTCTAGAAGAGCCACAATCATGTGTGTGTGTGTTTGGGTGTGGGTGTGTGTGTGTGTGTGTGTGCGCGTATGTTCGCCTTAACATTGAAAAGAAATATTGGGGGACTCATGTACTTTGGAACGCGAAAATTTGGGGAAACGAGAGAATTATTATTATTATATTACTTTTTATTCTCACTTTATTTTATTCTTCATTTATTATTATTATTACTTTTTTTTATCTCACTTTATTTAATTTCTTCTTCATTTTCCTCCATTAAAATGTTCGCTGAATTCAAAATTGTATTCAGTTTTTTAACGTAGCTATCATAGTTTTTTTAACATAAATTGGACATCTAATCTGGAGCCTGACCTTATATAAATATATATTAATATAATATTATATATGTATATATATATATATGATACCCTATAAGGTATATAATATATATATATATATATTATATATATATATATTTATATATATATCAAGTGGACGTTCCGGCAAATTTCCGCAATTGCCCCGGAATCAAAACATAAAATATGAAAAATTGAGGAATTTGCAATTGCGATAATTGGAAAAATGTTGTGGAATTGCAGTTAACGGAATGCCTATATCATACCGCAGTTAGAGGACTACCAAAAAAAATTGTAGTTCAGTGGAATGCCAAAATTTATAGTCCACAAATTTTACAACGTTGGCCATCTTTGTACCTTGCTTCCATCACCCCTAACTCCTTTTAATTTTCTTATTATTTTTTTTTCCTTATTTTTTTTCTTCTTCTTCTTCAAAAGGATCATGTTTTAAGAGGTTTCTTTTATTTCTTATGTAAAATTTATCATAATTATAAATGATATTGAGTTTTACTATTAATCGACCGATTCTCCAGTATCGATAATTTTGTTTCTTTGAATTGTCCTATAAAGTTATAATCGAAATTGACCATTTATTCGTAGCACCACTTTTTCTTAATAACAGACGTATATTTATTTCCAACATTGCATTTTATCAAGTTTTGTGCCCTGACATTTGCTCTGATTTTATATTTTATCACTGAAGGCGGTAACATTGAGAAATAAAATTCGTGGTTTTTTTTTTTATATAAATTTCTGAAGAATGTGCGTATATATACTGGTAAATAATACATTGCTTAAACACGTTAAAATTAGCAGTGGTAATTACTATTTAGTAATTACAATACCTAAAGGTGAGAATAAAATTGAGGTGGTAAAAATTGCATTAACATGTGTCTTGGTAGCTTAATTCCTCTGAAAATACAAGACAGTTTGAACTTGTTTCTTTAAACTGTCTTTATAATATATTAATTATATATTTTAATATTACCATATTTTTTACAATAATTTATGAAACGTGTTCAACACCAAATTTCAGATAAATTGTAATTGTACGTTACATAAATATTTATAAAAATAATATTAACATTGATTCTCGACATCAAAATTCTAAACAAGTATATATTATATATAATATATATATTATATTGTAATATATATAGTATATATATACTCTAATATATATATATATATATATAAATATATATATATATATATATACCGTATATATATATATAAATATATTTATATATAAATTATATATATAATATATTATTATATATTATTAGGGATGGGCCGGATATTGAATTATCCGGTATCCGGCCTATCCGGCCAAGTTTTTGGACTATCCGGTATCCGGCCGGATATCATTGTTATCCGGCCGGTAACCGGATAATTACTTCCCTAGTAGGTTTTTCCTCGTTGGGGAAAATCAAAATAATTGAAAATTATAATATATATATATATATATATATATATATATATATATTATATATATATATATATATATATATATATATTATATATATATATATAATATATATATATATATATATATAATACTTGTTTAGACTTTCGATGTTGGGTACTACCTCTAATTATTTTATCCATCATTTATGTTTACTGTACAATACATTTATCTAAATTTGGTGGCGACACGTTTTCATAAATTATATTCATTAAACTTAAGCTTAAGAAAATTTGTAATAAAAGAAAAAGAATAAATTGTTGATTTTTAAAACTTTTATTCATGCATTTAAGCCTTTAAATTTTTGTTAATTATTACTTATTAAAAACTTTAATAAAATACCGAATGCAAAAAAATACCGATTTTTTCGGTGTTGCTGCCAGGGTAAAAGATGGGCCAAACGTGTAAAAATTTTGTGGACATAAATTTGGCAATTTCACTGAAATTCACAATTTTTTTTGGTAGTCATCTAATTGCGGAATTAAATTGCGGAATGATATAAGCATTCCGCACTGCAATTCCGCAACATTTTCAAATTATCGCAATCGCAATTACGAAATTTATTTTTGGTATTCCGTAATTGCGGAATTGCGGACTTAAATTGCGGAACGCCCAACCTCCCTGATTTATATATATATTATATATATATATATATATATATATAATATATACTATATATAATATATTATATATATATATATATAAATATATATATATATATAATATAATATATAAACAGGTGTCTCACGAGTTTATGTACAGCGGGTGCATCACCGTACGGGAAATGTTTACAGTATGAAAATGTGGTAAGAATAAATATAAGCTTTCGATTATTTATTCATTAAGGAGGAATGGGATATGTTACGTTGATGTCTGCGCACAAACATCGAATGTCGAATGGGGATGGATTATTTTTTTGGCTTCCCTTTCTGTGAATGCACATAAATAATAGTGAGCCTCCTTCCTCTCGACATTATTTGATACGGTTGCTCGTTTTCACTCAATGTACCCATAAACGACTAGACGTCATCCGTAGACATCATGTGCCTACAAAAGAAGAAACCGTGTCAATATGAAATAATTAGGTTAAATACAATGGCATATCCAATAGTATTTAAAATATTCGATACAGCTAAACAAAGACTCTAAATTAAAAAAATAATTTTTTACCTAATGCATAAACTTTTAGATTACATTGATATGTACTATGCAGCCTAATAAATACGGCCATGTGAATGTGTACAACCAACTAACAGCTATCATATGGAGGTTATGTCATAACCTAGCAAATTATCCGTAATAAAGTGCAGTGAAACGTATAACTTCAGAGTGGTCTGTTTAGTCAGAGCCATACATTTGGAACATGCCACGTGACCAGTTTACGCAGGACGAAAAGCGTGACATGTTGGAGGTGTACATTACCAAAGCAGGAATGCTCGCAGAGCTGCTGCAGAATATGGACAACGTTATCCACATCGACGACCGCCGAGCCACATGGCATTCCATAGAGTTTACTGACGGTTTCAAGGTACAGGATCGATAGTTCAACCCCCTCATCAGTTACGGGAGGGGGGTCGTGTCCGTACATTCGACGTCGAACTGGACGTTCTTCTATACACACCCCATGAAAAAATCCACGTCCTCATTACGGCAGGCTAGTTCGGTCTTGGGAATATCGAAGGAAACCATACGACGGATTCGCGTTGTATACAACATGTATCCATATAGGCCATACATTGTGCATGGTTTGCATCGTAGAGACCAAAAAGGGCGGCTGGGATTTCTGGCTGTCATTGATTGCCTTCTAATGGATGTACCGGACTTATTGTAAAATATCTTATGGACCGATGAATCTCGCTTTACCAATAACGGTATGTATAACATGTGGAACTTCCGACATTTGGCGGAACATACCCCCATATAACATTCACTAGCCATCACCAGGTCTCATACTCAGTCAACGTTTGGTGTGGTATGCTCAATAGTAGGATTATCGGGCCTAGGTTCTTCCGTGGGAAATTTGAATCAGGACAGCGTTTACTTCCTATTTCCTGCAGACCGTCTTTGTTGACCTCCTGAGTGATATACCTTTAAGAACACAACGAAGAATATATTACTAACATGATGGGTGCCCAGCTCATAATGCAGCTATAGTGACGACCTACCTCGACAGAACCTTTCCGGGAAGATAAGATCGGAAGATCTGGTTTCAAATTCATTGGCCTGCGCGTTCACCCGACTTAACACCACTTGACTACTTTCTGTGGGGGTACCTCAAACATACCGTGTACGCTGGGTTTAATGACCAAGTAACCTCGCCCGATGATTCCTTCCGCGGTCGAATAACCCAAACGCATGTAGGGGAATCAACCTGGCGTCACTGTCATTGGCATGCAATGAAACCTGGCGCCAGAGGGCTGAGCATGTATTCGCATGGATGGAGGCGTCTTCGAACAACGTTAAAATACTGTATGTACAAGTTGAAACGACCTGGCGTTCTTCTCCCTTCTTGCATACTGTGGATAAGATTCATAGGTGTAAATTTATGATACTATTAACACAACGTTATTACATAACATGTATCGAATATTATGAGCAGTCTTGAATAACCACTGTTTTCTTCAACCTTTTCAACATTCACGTTTTTAAAACTATGTTGATAACATTGACCGCGTTAATGGGTAAATTGCGGTGGAAACGAAGAACCGTAACAAAAAAATGTCGTGATGGAAAGAGCCCCACCTCCCCAGATTTTTTTTTTTTTTTATGTGGCCCCCCCTCCCCCCCCCAACCCTGAAGCCATAAAAAATATATCCTCCCATTCGACATTCGCATGTGTGCGCGGTTTTCGTATTGCGCTTGCGCAGACACCAACGTCATACCCCATCCTCCCTCCTTAATGAATTAATAATCGAACTTATATCTTACAGATTTTCATACATTAAACACCCGTACGGTGAATACACCGCTGTAATAACTGTGAGAACACCCTATATATATAATACGTATATATATATATATATATATATATATATAAATATATATATATATATATATATATATATATATTATAATATATATTATATAATATACTGGGGTAAAGGTAGAGCATAGGACTCTACATAATTTTCTGGAAAAAAATCTTCCAAAATCAATATATGATATGTAATATATATATATTAATTATAATATATAATATATATAATAATATAATATTATAATAATATATAATTATAATAATAATTAATATAATATACTTAATATATAGTAATATAAAGACCAATATATACTATCGATATATTGGATTTTGGACTTAGAAATTTTTCCAGAAAATATGTGTCCTGTGCTATACTTACATATACCAGTATATTTATATAACAGACTGGCCGGATATCCGACGGATATCCGTATCCGGTTTTAACTTCCAGCCGGAAATATCCGGTATCCGCTATCGGCTAATTCACTAATCCGGCC
>JABUQX010069651.1:22500-26973 GCA_015478945.1 Trachelipus rathkii | reverse complement strand
GTTGTACTTCGTTCAGTTGCTGAGTGTTTTCAAAGATTTGAATAATAAAAATGATAATTCACACAGCCCAATATTTATAAATATTTCATAATTTACAAAAAGTTTTATTTCAAAATGAGTATAACTAGTAAGAAGTCTTATATTATTAAAGAGTGTTTCCTTTTTAGCATGAAAATAAGAATTTAATATTTCTTTTTTTCTTTCTTAAAATCAGTTATAATATCTTCTATCAAGTGATGTTTTTGACGTGAAACGTTTCCCCCGCGAATGCCTAGTTAACATAGCCCATTTAATCTTTCGTTGGAAATAGTTGACCTTAGCCACGTTTTAACATGTCGTAACGACCTTTCAATTGCACAAGTAGTTGATGGAAGTGTGGAAAGTACTTTGATAGCTTGTGGAACTGTTGGAAAAAATGTACAATGATTTTGTAGTAATGTGCTGTAACTCTATCTGAATCATTCCAGAAATTAAACAAAGATTCTGCTTCACCAATTAGGTTGTCAATATTATATTCAGTTATAATAAGTTCAATTTATTTAAATATTCGGATTTGGTTAATTTTCTTGTTCTTACTGGGTGCAAAATGCAAGGAAAGGTCGATGTTAAATTGTGTTCCGAAAATTTGAAACTCAGAGATGAAATGAGAGAATCAAGATAAAGTATAAATAGTGCAACTCTTAAAGCAATCCTCAGCAGAACTTTTTGATGTCCCTGAGGCTGGAATTCCTTTGGATACTGCACTTGGAAATGAAAAATCTTGGCAAAAATTCTTAGAGTTTTAAAAATTCCTTTAAAAGAGACTGCATTATTTTCATTTCCATCAGTTTTTAAAATATTTAAAAGTTTTTCTGTGACAATGAACCTCATCCAAATTTATTACTTTAGTTTGATGAATATTTCTTATAGGCTCCAAATATGAACTATATTTCGTCATGATTATTAAACAGATGAGAAATGCAGGACTTCCTGCTGCTGATGAAAGCTGACATACTGCAGTTCGTGTGGCTTGCGTTACATCTGGATCAGATGAGAGATTTTTTAATGATAATTTTATTTGACTAAAATGTTTCTTAAAATATCCTAGTTGATTTGTACTTGGCAGACCATCGTGTTTCGCATAACAATAACTAGACATTTTTTCACGGAAAAATTTTATAAATTCTTTTACTATTTCAATAGTGTTTCGAAATTCTGGAACAGTATTTAGGTCATTAATAATTAAATTGAAACGATAGGAACAACAATGAAAAAAATTTGGCTTTAGGGTACTGATCTCTTATTAACTTCTGAACTCCATTTTCTTTGCCAGTCATGGTGGAGCACCCATCAAACCAAGTCCAACAAGCTTACTCATATTTAAATTGTAAATATCTCGTGTAGTAGACAATATAGCTCTGGCTATATCTTCAGCTTTAAGTTTTTTAAGAGGAGTAAAGCCTAGAAATTCTTCACGTACATTGAGATCCTTATCAACGAAGCGACACCAATCGATAGCTGTTCTGTTCCGGATATGTCTGCTGCCTCGTCTGCTAAAAGAGAAATATTTACAATTGTTTACTTCATTCAAAATTTGATTACATATCAACTTTCCACAAATAAATATAAGTTCATTCTGAATCATATGTGATTTCAAATGTTCCACAAGAACAACATCTCCAGCTTTTACTCTGAATTTGAGCAAATCGGAAAAATTGACGGTATCTGCAGTGCTACCTCTAATAGCGACATCATAAGTGCAACAAAATATTAAAGTAGAAATTATAGGTGCCAATTTTTGCCTATTTTTTTAATAAATAAGGGCTCAGCAACATGCAGTTGCTCAGTTACACTAACACGCTTATTTTATATTATTCGTTTTAAATTCCTTGCTGCTACCACAATCTAATAATATTAGATTGTGCTGCTACTGAGGCATCTTTATGCCATTCTGAATTTGCATGGACTTTAACACATGAATGCATGTCTTTATATTTTCTAAATGGTTTTACAATAAAGGAGCCAAATATGTCTCTTTTGATAGAATGTCTAAATAAGCCACACAATCTACAAAACGATCCTTTCAATATTTTAGAATACGCTAGCCAAGAATTGTGCAGATCTAACTATTCATAAAGGAAAGGAGTTTTTTCCTCTTTAGCATCTTTAAAATTGTACATAATTGGTGGTTTGTACGGTTTTGTTAATAAGTCAAACTTTAATCTTTAATATTGATTTCAATTATGTAATTTCCAATATCCAGGACATTTTCCTCTTGGTACGCTATATCCCAAGTAGCAACACTACTAAATTTAATATCAATAACAAGATTGGCTTCAATACCACTTGAATTATCATCAATATTACTAGAACCAGCACTAAATGGGTTCGTAGTTTGTTCAATCACAAGTGAATAACTTTATCAATCCTAGGCCTTTTAATTATAAGCTTATCCATATTTTTCAGTATTACTTTGTCAGATAATAATAATATTTTTAACCACCTCCACTACTTCTTTCGGCTTCTCAAGCACACAAGCACTTACTTCTCTTCCCAGGACTATTTGCAAATTTTTTCCCATTAACAGTCCTCAATATCTCATCGTATAATTCCTATTAAGATGTAGAGCAAATAAAAAACTATTATGAATTTAAAATTGTTACTGGTTTAAAAAAATACACTTCAATTCAGAATTATTTTCAAACGTCTTACGATTCTCTGATTGGGGCAACAACGAATGCATGGATGGAGGTATACATGAGCGGCGTTACAAGTCTGGCCAGGGTAGGCATGGCCCTCCCCTACATTTCCAGCCACAAAGTATCTCAAGATAAAAAAATAGGCTTTTCGTATATATATATTATATATATATATATATATATATATATATATATATATATATATATATATATACTATATATATATATATATATATATATATATATTGTTTAGCCATGCGATCTTAAAAAAAATAAATTGTGTAAATATCTCATGAGATTCAAAACCTAGGTGAGTGCCATAATTTTTTTAACAGCTTGTATATATATATATATATATATATATATATATATATATATATATATATATATATATATATATATATATATATATATATATATATATATATATAAATATTAAGGACATTATAAGTGGTTGACTCCGTTAATATTGGGTTAGGTTAATTTAGGTTAAGTTTGGTTAGGTTAGGTTAGGTTAGGTTAGGTAAGGTAAGGTTAGGTTAGGTTAGGTTAGTTTATCCAAAAATTTAAAGTATTTACCCTAAAATTATTAAAATAACGATACCTTAATTATTGATTTTTGCTCCTGGAGTCAACCACTTATAAATAGCCATATATATATATATATATATATATATATATATATATATATATATATATATATATATATATATATATATATATATATATATATGACAAAGTTACTTAACGGCTACACGGAACGGGAGGTCGGATCAAACAAAAAAATTTCACAGGTAGACTCTATGATACATAAATAGATGTTCTAGGGGTAAAATGAGATTTTTTTCCTAGGGGTGTTCTGAACTTATCTAACCTGACCTAACCTAACCTAATCTAGCCAAAAAAATAGAAAATTCATTTCACCCCTAGAACATCTATTTATGTATCATAGAGTCTATCTGTGAATTTTTTTTTTATCCGACCTCCCATTCCGTGTAGCCGTTTGGTAACTTTGTCCTAGGATATAGGTACTTAACGGCTACACGGAACTGGAGGCCGGATCAAAAAGTTTTTTTTTCACAGGTAGCCTCTATAAAAAGATGTTCTAGGGGTGAAATGAAAATTTTCTGTTTTTTTTCTATGTTCTAGGGGTCAAATAAGGTTAGGTTAGGTCGTCAGGTCAGGTGACCCCTAGGAAAAAAAATTAATTTCACTCCTAGAATGTCTATACTAATGTTTACTAACTTTAAAACACTACTTATGGACACATCTGATAAAAAATTACAATAATATTTGAAAAACAAATACATATCTTATTTTTATTTTATTTTCATAACGTATATAAAAAGGTTTAGTTGCCCATATAATATTTTCTCAAAAGAGAATATTGGGGTAATGTAATGCAGATGTCTGTGAAATTTGGGGAAGGGAAGATTCAAGGGTGAAAGACACTTGGCTCCGCCCATTCCCCAAATTTATGACCGTATCCCTCACGCAGTCAGAAAGTAGTTCGGCAGATGATACACAAAAAAATTTAATTACTTTTAAAAGTTTTTAGCTTCACCTCTAAAAATGTTTATTTTTATTTGTACTTTTGTTTGATATACACTACATTTACTAATTTACCCTATTAGCGTGTAGCCGTTAAGTAACTTTAACCATGGACAAAGTTATTCACCTCTAAAAATGTTTATTTTTATTTGCACTTTCACTCCACCTATACCACATTGAAGTAACTTCTTCATCAGCCTTATGTAAGAAAACATAACTCAAGATATATATATATATATATATA
>JABUQX010069651.1:0-15000 GCA_015478945.1 Trachelipus rathkii | reverse complement strand
TTCGGCAAATCTCTAATAAGTTTCAATTAATAATGGTGTCATACTGGTCTATGTGATAGTATGGTTGGTTAATCTATGTAAGTGGCAGACTTGGGATTGTCTTGAATAGTCATATTTATGTAATAATACGGTAAATCATGTTCTCTTCAATGTATTTATGCTTTACAATAAGCACAGTATCTTGTAAACACATTCAGAGAGTAAAGGTGATATTATAATTGGTTTAAAATTTTTTTTTAAAGAAGAAATTGAACATGGTCTTTTGTTGAATAAGTTCCTTGTATTCACTCTTCATTACGCAAAAATTTGAAAACGAAGATTTTTTAGCTTATGTGTAGATCACTGCAAGTGTAAGGTTTATTAAAAGTATTCTTTCCCTTTCTGAGTAGCATTCATAGAGTTTACGAAAGTTAAGAGATAAATAAATCATTAATGAAAAGGACTAAATTTCCTTAAAATCTAAGAATAAATAGATAATGTACCAATTTGCGTGTTAGAATATGGAAGAAAACCAGTTAGAATGTTCTATACTGTTGTATTTATATGCGCATATTAAAAGAGGTCTAAAAGTAGTTTATTTTGCAGTTATATAAATCACAGTAGGTATGTATTAATCAATGACAATATCAATATCCTGAGGTATTAAGGCAAAATCATCATCCACATATTATACCAAAAAACTTGTAAGAAAAGGAGGAATGTATAGAATTTCTATAAATTTCCATGAAGATTTGATCAAAGATTGGAAAGGAATCCCATACTTAATCATTGGTTTTGTTTAAAAAGTGTTGTTAAAACTGAAAATAGTTTGATGTTAGTTAATTGAATAAATGCTGTTGAGAGAGGAAAAGTTGTGAAAGAATGATGTTGTTTCATTAATGAACGTTCTATGAGAGGATCTAAGAGAACATACAGAAGTAAAAGTACACTACATCGAAACTAAGTTTTTTCATGATTTGTTGATGATTTTAGTTTCTAAAGGTCAAATCATTCGCTGAGCGTGATTTTTAGTGCCTTTATTTCTTCTAAAGAATTACTACCTTTAAAATTAAATTAGTATAGGCAATGTTTTAATGATCGTCTATTATAATATAAAAGAAATATTCAAAAGAAACTTTAATTAACAACATTTTAAACTCCTCACCTTTTTTCAAAAATTAAAAACAAAAAAACTTTTGATAGTTTTAAATTTATTTTATTTATTTTAGTATATTAAACTTATTTATATAACAACATCTGAAAGGGACCAAATCCTTCGAAATTGTCTCTAATATTCCTTAATAAATTTTTGATATATTGATATATAAACTTACAACCTCTTATTAGAAAGGAGTATTGATTTTATCCTATTATTAAGATTTATAAAAATATTTAATTAGTCATTTTAGTATTTCTACTAACGTCTTAAGTCTATATACCATGCCTGATAACAACATTTGGATTGAAGATTTTAATCTTAGGAAGTTATTTAGAAACTACTCTGACAGTATGATCTCAGCCAACATCAAGAAAGTAAAATTATTGTTCATAAAGGATTGTCTAAATAGTATGATCATACATCGAATAATGATCCCTAATGGCATTAAATTTAATTAATTTGAACCTTTTCCAGATATCTTTAGACACTTACTGATTAATAAGATATCCAACATCAAACTGGAAATTAAAACTACCTTTGGGAAAAGTTTTAAAAAATATAAATCTTTTCAAAATTCTTGGTACATCAAATATCCATATTCACTGGAAAACTTCACCAATCTTTTAAATTTGGCTCAAAATAAGAAAGATGTTGTAGTATCACGTAAGAAGAGAACTTTGGAAATGAAATTCAACAAATTCTACTATAATAGCCTTTGGGTTTCAAGCTCGTCCGCGGATCAAATCATAAATCTCTCAGACTATATTTTAACCAAAGATGAGAAAATCCTATTAGGATATGGTCTTTCGTTCTCTCTACAACAATTTGACCCACTTAAAAAATTCTTTTTAGATTTTGATACTTGGAAAAACGCTAATTCTTTATACTCATATAACTTCGACTTCCTTAAAGGTTTATTAACGTATAACATTCTTAATACTCTTTCTTCTAAGACTTGTCCTAAAAAATTCTATACTGCTCTTTGATCTCTTCTCATACATAACAATATTGTGATCTCTCGCTTTGACAAAGGGAATAATATAGTAATTCTTAACATTCTTGCTTGCATTAACAAATGTAACACCCTCTTAGATGATAACAACACCTATTCCCCTCTTACCAGAAACCCATTAAAAAATTCTCAAATTCTCTTTAACAACAAACTTAGACAAATTCTTGTTAACTCCCCTCTTCTACACAATGAACTTAAATCCACTCTCTCTAAACTCTCTCAATTCTATGGCATACCCAAAACACATAAACAAAGTATACCTCTTAGACCGATCATTTCCAACATTGACTCAACTACTTATAATTTATCCAAATGGCTAGCTAATTAATTCTTTCACTACACACAAACTCCTTAGCTTCGATATCACTCTTCACTTCTGTACCTGTTCCTCTTACCATTACTCATAGAACGTTTCATTAATGTAAACAACATCATTCTTTCACAACCTTTTCCTTTCATCAAACAACTTATTCAATTAACCCTTGAACACAACTACTTTCAGTTTAACAACACCTTTTTCAAACAAAACCATGGTCTAAGTATGGGATCTCCCCTTTCCCCTATCCTTGCCAACATCTTCATGAACTTGAAACTATCTTATCTCCCCCACCATCTTCTAAATAACTCTTTTTGTACAGATATGTGGAAGATTTCTTAGCTACCTGTTAACACTTAACCTATTGATATCCTAACTTTCATTAATAACATCCACCCTAATATTACATTTACTATAGAACATGCAACTAATAACACCTTACCCTTTTTAGACACTCTTTTATATGGTCCGACCACCATAACATACAATACAAGGTCTATAGAAAACCCACTTTAACCCGTCCATATTACCACTGTTTCCTCCCATTCTCTTAACACCCAAAAATTGATACCCTTACTCATCTTTATCCTAGAGCTTTAAGGATCTTCTCCCCCTCATAAATTGAAAATGAATTTAATTTAATCCTCAACTTTCGAAACTATTCCCTATCCCAAACACATTACCACCAATCTCTCCTAAAGCGAAAATAACTTATATACCTCCAACCCCTCTTATAATACACTTACTTCACTACCTCCCTTTACCTTGTTTTCTCCACAATTTTGCAAAAAAATCCTTCCTAAAACTATCTTGCACACATAATCTTCTTCTTTTAAAAAAAATTAAACCAAAATCTGTGTTCAATTAATTTCGATGGAAACAAAAACTTGTTGCTTATTGTAACAGCATATTTATCATTGGAGAAACACATGAGCTTCACCCGCCTAATATTAACAAAATAGACCACTTCAACAATCCCACTCTACCCTCACCTTACATTAGATCTACCCACAACATACTATCGCATTAGACCACTACCACCCATTATAAATGTGAAAACCTTACCTTAGAAGAATTTACCGAATCCTTTTGCATAAACTACTCCTACTAATTATAAAAATAAAAATCATCACAAATAAGATCCTCATTAACAACATTCTTAATTCCTCACCTTTTTTCAAAAAACTAAAGCCAAAAATTTGTATAATTCTAAATTATTTATATATTTTTATTATGTTTTAACGATAGGCATTTAACAAAAGATGATTAGATTGATCGAAAATTCTGCTAATATTGCCAAATAAATTTCTTATATATAATTTTGATATAAATTTACAACCTATTTTTAAAAAGACATATTTCTTATATTTATCGAAGGATTCAAAATAAATTTTAATAATGCATTTACAATCTGTTTATTACTACTGACTCTTAAGGGTGCCTATTTTTTGCTTCAGCTAACCAATTTTCACCCCCCCCTAAAATGGACATAAAATCGACATTTTCAGCCGATTTGACTATATAAACACCAAACTGTAGCTTTTTTTACCTCTAAAACCGCCGTATTTCTGTGTTTCATGTTCTGTACATTTTGGTATTTCAATTTTTGAAAATCTAGTTTTTTGACATTTGTCGAACTCCTCCTAAACTATATTTCGAAATGACTTCAAAACTTGAAAAAATACAAAGATTGGACTATTATCTAAAAAGTAGCAGGAATTTTATATTGACCCCATATCTATAGTAATTGAGCCACTTAATACTATTTTGTTTTTGAAATTGAAAAATGGAAATTTTTTTTTCTTTTATCCTACGCATGAAATTCAGGACCATTTGAAAGTCGGGAGAGCACATTCTTACTAGAATTCTTATGTATAATGCAGAGTTTGGATTTCTTGAACAAATTTTCAAAAAAAATTTAAAATTTTTAAAAAATTTCTTTTGTAGTATAAAAAAATTATCTAAGTAAAAAAGATGTATCACTCCCTACTATTCAAGCCCTGAAAATTAGAAGTACCGTCATTCCAGTAAAATTTATATTTAATATTTAACTTTTCGAAAAATATAAATTTTGGAAAAAAGGAAATATTATTAAATTTTCTACAGTGTTGAAAAACGACCAATGCTCAGATAAGGGGTCAAATATCAAAATTCAGCTCCAACACTTTTTAATAATAATCCAAGCTTTGTATATTTACATAGCGCTTTCCAAAATATTTAGAGAAACCTGGGACCAAATGTCAAAAACCTAGATCTTTCAAAAATGAAAATACCAAAACAATGACTACAGACACAGAAAAAAACCCGAATACACTTTTATAGTCAAAAAAAAGCTATACAGTTTGTGTTATATGTCAAAATCGCGGCACGCTTTTTGGATTTTGTGTCCGTTTTTTATGGGTGAAAAATGAAACAGCCCCAATCAAAAATGGACCCGTCCCATAAGCCATATACCGTTCATATTAACCATGCCGATAACAGTGCATTGATTGAAATTTTAATCTAGAAGTTTTAGAAACTACCTATCAGTATGATCTCAGCCAATTATCAGAAAACTTACATGTAATTCATAAAGATGTCCAAATAATAGGTAAGATACAGCAATACATTTTTGCAATTAGCATTGAATTTAATTAATTGAACCTTAAACAATTTCATACCACTTACTGTAAATAAATATCAACAAAAAGGGATTTTTGTAAATAAATTCACACAAAAAACTACCTTTTGGAAAAAGATTTTAAAACAAATATAAATCTTTTTAAAATTTTGGTAAGGAAAACCTCCTAACTTTCTCGAAACCTTCACCAACTTTTAAAATTATCCTCACAAATTCAAAATTATTCCAGTAATATATCGTAGAAAGAACTTAGAGATGAAATTCAAACAAATCTACTATTAAAGCCTTTGCTTCAAGATCGTCCGCATCAAATTCATAAATCTCTCAACTATATATAACCAAAGATGAGAAAAATCCTATTAGATAATGTCTTCGTTCTCGCTCTAAACATTGATCCACTTAAAAAAATTCTACATTTCTTACCTACAGTGCACGTCTGCTCCACCTAAATCTTCAGCATCTATAACTTCGACTTCCTTCACAAGGTTTATAAAATCGCTCTATAACACCTATAATACCATCTTTTTCTAAGATCCTAAAACAATTCTTATACTCTCTTGACTCTTCTCATACATAACAATTGTGCGATCTCTCGCTTTGACAAAGGGAATAATATAGTAATTCTTAACATTCTTGCTTACACTAACAAATGTAACACCCTCTTAGATGATAACAACACCTATTCCACTCTTACCAGAAACCCATTAAAAAATTCTCCAATTCTCTTTAACAACAAACTTAGACAAATTTGTGTTAACTCCCCTCTTCTACACAATGAACTTAAATCCACTCCCTCTAAATTCTCTCATTTCTATGGCATACCCAAAACACATAAACAAAATATACCTCTTAGACCGATCATTTCCAACATTGACACAACTACTTATAATTTATCCAAATGGCTAGCTAATTAATTCTTTAAAACCTCTCATCGGACATATCTCCTCATCCCATATTACAAACACAGAAGATTTTATTTCTAAAACTAAAAACATCAACACCACTACTCACAAACTCCTTAGTTTCGATGTAGTATCACTCTTCACTTCTGTACCTGTTCCTCTTACCATCACTCATAGAACGTTTCATTAATGTAAACAACATCATTCTTTCACAACCTTTTCCTTTCATCAAACAACTTATTCAATTAACCCTTAAACACAACTATTTTCAGTTTAACAACACCTTTTTCAAACAAAACCTTGGTCTTAATATGGGATCTTCCCTTTCCCCTATCCTTGCCAACATCTTCATGGAACTTTTAGAAACCTAATCACTTCTCCCCACCCTCTTTCTAAACAACTCTTTTTTGACAGTATATGGTGATATATTTCCGTACTTACCTGTTAACACTAACCCTATTGATATCCTACTTTCAATAATAACATCCACCCTAATATTACATTTATTAAAAAACATGCAACTAAAACACTTACTCTTTTTAACACTCTCTTTATATGGTCCGACCACCATAACATTCAATACAAGGTCTTTAAAAAACCCACTTCTAACCCATCCTATATACACTGGTTTTCCTCCCATTCTCTTAACACCAAAATTGGTAAATTCTACTAATGCTTCGGATTAGATCACTTTTACGGAGATATTAAAAATGAACTTTGTTTTAATCTCTTCAACCTTTCGTAAACTATCCTATTTCCAACACATTATCACCAATTCTCTCCCTAAAGCGAAGAATAACTTTATACCTCCAACTCCTCGTATAATCCACCATACTCCACCTCCCTACCTTCGTCTCTCACAATTTTATGCAAAAAAATTCCTTCCTAAAACTATCCTTACCTCATCTTCAAATCTTCTTCTTTTAATTAAAAAAAAAATTAAACGAAAATCTCATAATATCACCTTTACTTCTGAATGTGTTTACAAAATACCTTGTTCTATTCCAACTGCACATACATTTGAGGAACACATGACTTCACCGCCTATACGGAAACATAAAATATGACTACTCAAACAATCTAACTCCCCACCTTAATAATCTACCCACAACCTACTATCAACATAGACCACATGTCGCCCATTATTAACATTGAAAAACCTTCACCTTAGAAGATTCACCGCATCCTTTTGCATAAACAATTCACACTGAATTATAAGTATACAAAAGAAATTTCAAATAGATCCCATCATTAACAACATTCTTAACTCCTCACCTTTTTTCAAAAAAGTAAACCAAAACATTTGTGATAATCTAAATTTATTTTATATATTTTTATTATGGTGTTTTTAAACTTAATTTAAACATAGGCACTAAAAATCCTGAGATATCGAAATATCTGCTAATATGACAAAATTTCATTGGATATAATATTGATATAAACTACAACCTATTTTGAAAAAGGTGGAGCATTGATGTTTCTTAGTATTATCTAAGATTCATAATAAATTTAATAGCATTACAATCTTAATCTAACGACTTCTAAGCCTGTATATACCTAATTATGCCATTCCTGATAACCAGTATTTGATTAAATTTAATCTAGAATTTTTTAAAACACTTTGACAGTATGAATCCAACATCAAAAAGTCAATTATATTCATAAAGGATTCAAATAATATGATCATACAGTAGAACCAGTGACCTAATACATAAATAAAGTAAATTTGAAACCTTTCCACATATCTTTATACAACTTACTGATAATAAGATATCCAACATCAAACTGGAAATTAACATTTATACCTTGTGTTTAAATTTTTTAAAAAATATTAAAATCTTTTCATAAGATTCTTGGTACACAAATATCCAAATGCACTGAAAAACCACCAATCTTTTAAACTGGCGCTCATAATAAGACAAAGTTTATTATCACTAGAAAAAACTTAATTAAATTCAACAGAAATCATTTACACATAAATGAAAATTATGCGGATCAAATCATAAATCTCTCAGACTATATATTAACCAAAGATGAGAAAATCCTATTAATTGTCTTTCGTTCTCTCTACAACAATTTGACCTTTAAAACTTTTTAATTTATACTTGAAAAATAAAAGTCACTTTTAGAACGTCGACTTCCTAAAGTATTAACGCTCTAACTTTATACTTTCTTCAATGACTTGCCTAAAAAAACACTACTCTTATCTTCTTCTCCGAATAACAGTATCGGATCTCTCCTGGACAAAGTAATGATTAATGTATATTAATTACCTAACATTCTTACTTACACTAAGCAAATTAACACCCTCTTAATATAACAACACATTCCACTATTACCATAACCCATTTAAAAAATTCATCGAACAGATAAGGGGAAAAGTAAAGTAAAAAAAGAAAAAGAAGTAGTAGAGAGTGAACTTAATGACTCCTCTCTAACTCCTCAACAATGTCATAGCCCAAACACATTAAAATCACTGTTTAAACTGTGACAAATTTGAATCAACTACTATAATTTATCAATGAACACAAAATTCTTTAAAACCTCTCATAGACGAGGCTCCATCATAGCCATACAAAAGATTTATTCTAAACTAAAAAACATCAACACCACTACTCACAAACTCCTTAGTTCATGGTAGGACACTCTCACTTCATGTACCTCCTCTACCATCACCATAAAACGTTTCATAATGGTAACAACATCATCTTCACAACCTTTTCCTTCATCAAAACCAACTTATTCAAATAACCCTTAAACCAAACACTTTCATGTTTAACAACACCTTTTTGCAAAAAAAACCATCACACTATGGATCCCCCTTCGCCCTATCCTCCAACATCTTCATGACTTTAAGAAACGTATCACATTCCCCCCACCTCTCTAAATAACTCTTTTGTACAATATTGATGGATATTTCTAGCTTACCTGGTTAACACAACCCTATTGATATTCCAACTTTCATTTATACATCACCCTATATTACATTTACTAAAGAACATGCAACTAAATAACACCTTACCCTTTTTAGACACTTTTTTATTTGGTCCGACCACCATAACATACATTACAAGGCTATAGAAAACCCACTCTAACCCTTCTAATTCATGTTTCCTCCCATTCCTTAACACCAAAATTTTACCCGTATCCCAATTCCTAGATCTTTAAAGGGTCTCCCCTTACGGAAAAAATAATCGAAAACCTGCAACCTGTTGTCTAAACGTATCCCCAAAACATGATGCACCAAGCCCCGAAAAGCCAGAACAACCGTCAACGTCCTCAAAAACAGACTCCTACCCCCTACCGCTCGTGGCACAATGCAAAAAAAAGCCTGGCCAACTCCACCTTCAGCCAAATCGCTTCCGTGTGAAAAAAAATAAACCAAAACTTCATAAACACCTTTACGCATTGGACAAAAAATAACCTTCGATTTGAAACAGGCATAAGGAGAAAACATACTGCACCCCTAATTACTAACAGTTAAAAGACCGACTCAAGACAATCAACTGCCCTGCACCTTACCATAGATCGTACCCACAACCCATACTACAACATAACCACATGACACCCCAAACAGAAAAACCTGCATCTGTTGTAGAAATTGTACCAATGCCTGGGCATAAACAATGCCACTAATAAATTAGATTAAAAAAATCACAACTGTGAGTTGGCCATCAAAACAACATCCTAAATCTCCATGTATGGTGTTTCAAGAATCTGAACCAAACTGTAAGAAGTAAATATATGGAGTAAACAACATAAAACAAGAACTTAAAGAGACCCAAAGGGTCAAAAGTCTACTAATATCAAGAAGAGAATTGGACGTATGAAATATGATGAGACTACATATGAGTAAATAACGAGTTGACAGAGGTAGACGAAACAGACTAATGGTGATAATGGACGCTTAAAAACAAGGAAAAGATTAATAAATATATATTAAGACGACATAATGACCGAAACTTATCCTAATTAAAATAAAAATAATAATATAGATAATGAATAAAAAAATGATATATATTATATAATATATTATATAATATAGATATAATATATATATAAAAAGATATATAATATATAGAGTATGAATAATATAATTATAATATAGATATATAATATAATATATATATATAAGAATATAGATATTAAGATAATATATGATATATATATATATAATTTAACTTAAAACATTCATACCTATTTGTAAATATAAATATATATAATAAATTATATATAAAAAAATATATTATCACGATATATATATGAGATAATTATATGTAATTATATAAATATATATATAGTATAGATATAATATATATATGTAAAATAGATATATATAGATTAATATATTATATATATAGTAAATAAATGATATATATATTATAAGATAATATTGAACAATAATGATATATAAAATAATAATAATATATATAAAATTAGAGAAATATATATAAAAATAATTAACTAACAGTTATATATACTAGTAATATGTAATTATAAGCAAGTATCAAAGTAGAGCGGCATACCCATAATGACTCACAAAATTAGACATTATGGAAAACACTCATAAAAATCTGTTAAGACCCCAGCCCCGGCGTTCTCAACCTCACACTCCTATGTAACACTCGAAAAATCCATGATACCGTAATCTGAATAATAATAAACATCGCAGGTTTATTCCAAATATTCAACCTACAAGTGTTATACGCCATAACATAAACCGAGATTCAATCTAATTCAACTTATCAATAACATAAAGCTATTCATAAAATGTCTAATTTCCTTCATTAAAGCAAATTAAATAAAATCATTCTAAATATAAATTATATTAAAATATTTTTCTTCTTTTAAGTATCTTTCCTTATAAGATTTTAAGATCTTTATATTTCTACCTTTTATATTTTAATAATTAATATATTCCTACCATAAACGCTAATTATTTTAAAACAAGGATAAAAGATTAAGAAAAAAAAATAATATAAAAAAAATATTTAATTATGCAACAAGCATAAAAAAAAAAAATCTTAAGTAATAAGAATATAAAAAATACTTAAAATACAAAGAGGTAAAAAAAAATGAACCACGTTTCTATATAATATAATTAAAATAATAAAAAAAAAAAGAAAAAAAAAAAAAAAATAAATAATGAATATGATAACGAAGTGAATTTAAAAATCTTTAATTTTTGAAAGTCATTAAAAAACGTTATGACTAACTTTATTGCTCATAAAATTGCACTTTAAAATCAATTTTCAAATTCCTTAACAAAATGTCAGTTTCTTGTAAGAATTTTGAACTCATAATTTTTTTTTTCTTTTTAGTTTGAAAAATTTATGAATACTCTTTCCTGCTATACTAGTATTGATTATAATATTAAGGTATTATTATTATTATTATTATTTAATTAATATTTAATTATTTAATTATTGATTATAATTAATTATTTGTGTTAGTATACTGATATTTATTATAAATTTAATTATTATTATTATTATTATATTATTATTATTATTATTATTAAAATTTTGGACGATTGCATTTGATCTGCATAGACATTTTCTCAGATTCTTCATAAACTAATTAAACCATTCTCTATTATCAATACCTCTCCACGTGGTTGGTCAAGCACGTGCCCAACTCCACGTGGTAGAAAGGTCATTGTTCTAAGATTTTATGTGTGACATTCACGTTTGCGGAATTTTCATGCGTTCCATAAACGGGAGCTCAGGTGCTATAAAACATTTACGATTCTAGTTATGTATCATAAAATCATGGTTGCTAAGGTTACAATAGTATTGCGTCATTTCGTACCCATTACATCATCGTTTCGACAGTTTTAAAATTAATAAAAATATTTGCCAATGACGTTTAATGTCTTTTTAATTGACTAGAAGTCTCAATAAAAAAAAGACATTTATATAAATTGAGTGTTTTTTTTTTTTTTTTTTTTTAAGTATTTCATAGTGTCCTTCTGTTTACAAATGCGACTTACTTTCTTTGTCATTCTAGTCAGGTGTAATTGTTCATGAAAATGTGTCCCTCATCCCTTCGACACCCACAAAACGAGACATTAAATTTTATGTCGATGTGTTCAGTTTTGTGTCCAGAGAGAGAAGATTTTACTCCTTTTTTTTTTTTTTTTTTTTCTTTTTTTTTGTATTTTTATGAGCCATTCTATTTTTAACGAGCTAATGTTGCTGAAATCTAATCTTTTTTCTTGCATTTTGGTGCTTTATTGCTGCATTTATTCATTCGCAAGGCTAAGGTCAAGGACGAAATGAATATAATTTGAATTTTACATCTATAAAGTATAAAACATTTAATGTATTAATTTATATATATATATATATATATATATATATATATATATATATATATATATATATATATATATATATATATATATATATATATATATATATATATATATTTATATATATATATATACTTATATATATTTCTTTTAATATATATATATATATATATATATATATATATATATATATATATATACATATATAACATATATATATATATATATATATATACATACATATATATATATATATATATATATATATATATATATATATATATATATATATATATTTATTTCTTCTTAATATATATATATATATATATATATATATATATATATATACCGTATATATATATATATATATATATATATATATATATATATATATATATATATATATATATATATATATATATATATATACATATATATATATATATATATACAATCGGCATACTGTCCAGTTAAGTTGCATTTACAGATGCAAAATAGTACACTATTTTGGATTATTCTCTTGAAAATTTAACATCTCATGTGAAGGCATATTTTAGAATTAATTTTGAAAAAACATTCCTCACTTTAGTCTCTGGCCAGTGAATGTTGACTGAGTATGTGGACACAGTTGGAACATACTAAGAAGAATCTTCGCGTAATAGCCAGAAGCAGGGAATCTCCTCTATCTTCTACCCGGTAGCTCAGTGGAAGAGCACTCGCCCAGAAAAAACGAGAGACCCAGATTCATTAACTGGTCCGGCTGGAGAATGTTGGGCTATTCTCTCATCAGGCTTAGTTGAGTCTTACTCAGACAGGAAAATGGGTACACACCCTCCTTCAATAGGGCTCTGCCTGTGAGCGGTGGTGTTAGCTATTGTATATATATATATATATATATATATATATATATATATGTTATATATATATATATATATATATATATATATATATATATATATATATATATATATATATATATATATATATATATATATATATATATATATATATATATCTTCTATATCTTTCCTATATTTATATGAAGTTATTTATATATATTTCCTTAATAACATATAATATATATTTATAAATAACGCATATTTTTCGATGTTTTTGGCGTGTTGATAATAAGATTCATCTATTATCTTCTTAATAATATAATATAAAATAGAGATATAGTGTCTGTAAATATATATATATATATATATATATATATATATATATATATATATATATATATATATATATATGTATATATATATATATATATACCCACTGTTTATATAATATATGTATATATATATATATGTAATATATATATATATATATATAATAATATAATATATAGTGCATATGTATATATATATGTATATATGTATATACATTATATCTAATATATAATATATATGTATGTATATATATATATAATATATATATATATATATATATATATATATATATATATATATATATATATATGTTTATATATCTTATTAATAATATATATATATATATATATGTATGTAATATTAATAATAATAATATGTATATGCGTAATAATATATAATAATAATAATGTATATATATTTCTATAATATGTAATAATATATATATAATAATATATGTATATGTAATATATATATATATATATATATATATATATATATATAAGCAAGGTAGTAGGAAAATTTTAATGTTGACAATAGTTCTTAAGAGCTTGAAATATTTATCTTTATTTTTGTATTTTTGCTTTTAAACCTGAATGTTTCTATTCACCTTAACAAGAAAATTTTACAAACATTTTTCTAACCTCATGCCAATCTTTTGAACTCAAACTAAGTTTATCCAAGCATTTCGTCCCAACTGCGCAACTTCTGTTTAACAAACAGGTCCCTTAATTATTCCTAAAAAATCCCTACAATGTCCCTTTTCAAACTTCAAATTATCAAGGACACAAATAAATACAGAATATTTTCAATTGCATTTTCATTTCAATTAATTTCAATTACAATTTATTTTGAAGATGTTAATTTTTTTGATATAAAAAAAAATTATGGAGATCGATTTCAAAAAATTGTAATGAAAAATTATATATGATAATTGGTAATTATTTAAATGATTAAAACAATAATGAAATAAAGATGATTCAAGCATTGCCTTGAACTTTTTTCTTCTTCCTAGTTTTGAACTACGTCACATGAATAATAAAGCAAATAAGTTCTTTGATGCTGAAATTAACGATAATATATATATATATATATATATATATATATATATATATATATTATATATATATATATATATATATATATATACTTTCTTCTTCTTATATATATATATATATATATATATATATATGCTCTCCATATATTATGGGACTGTGAGAAGTGAATATGTTAATAGCTGTCCTGTTTGTATTTTGAATGCAGAGAATGTGTTGTTAAGGAAGGAGATTTCAAGACTGAGTGAAAATATGAATGAATTGGATAATTTGGTATTCAAGCTAAGAAAGGAGAAGTGTTAGGAAAAAGTTAGTGAGGGATGTCAGAGGCGAGGAGGGAGTGTGATACAGGGGTAGAGAGAAATTAATGGTTCACCTAGGCAGCAGGAAGATAAAGAGGGTAAAAGCTAAAAGTAGTAGTTGATATGTCTGCAGATGATTGAGCTGTAAGACAATAGAAATAACAAGATTAGGATCT
>JABUQX010069650.1:22500-25000 GCA_015478945.1 Trachelipus rathkii | reverse complement strand
ATTTTTTTGACGTTTTCGAGAGGAGGCCTTGTGGAAAAAACTCAAAATGACAAAATTAATAATACGGTTTTTCTTTTACGTTGCCATACCAAAACCGGTGTTTTTGGAAGTCATTAGCTGCGTTTTTCGCAGAAACCCGACTGCAGCCCGTTTGCAAAATCGACTCAGTCTTGTTTATGGCTCTTCTGAAGAAGGGGTAATGTTGAGTGGTGTGTGATCGGATGTTAATTAGTTAAGTGGTTTGGATAATGGGAAATAATAATTTTTATGTTGGTTTTTAATGTAAAATTTTATTAGTTGGGGTTTACTATATGTTTGTATGGGAGAATTAGGAGTGAAAAGTTAGATGAACAGGGTTAATAAGGAAAGTATGTGAGAACACTTTAATTAAAGTCAGCTAATGCGTACAAGATATAACTAAGCAAATCTGGAAGCAAATGAAGGAATGGTTTCTTAGTAGTTCAAGAGAAATATGTGGGTGTGATAAAGTAGGAAGCAAGAATGTTAATAGTGAATGATATAACGCAAACGGTTAAAAGTAAATATGAGACGTGGTAGAATGCTCTATACAGCCAATGATGAAGTTTTCGAAAGAAAAGTGTATGAAAGTAAATAAAGAGGAAAAGTTTCACACGTAGGAGAAAAAAAGATAAATGAACAGTTTGGAAGGAGGATGAATGAGGACCTACAAGGGAATCAGAAGCTCTTCTGGAAGGAAGCGTGAAAGGTGTTAAAAGATGAGCAAGGGAAATCTTTCATAGAAATAATCTTTGTCTGCATGCTTGACGATCATGACAGGAGAGCGTGAAGGGGATACACTTGAAAGTCTGCAAAACATTGGCAGTAATGAAGAAGTGATAGTGAGTGTGTATATGTTTGATGGTGTAAGAATGTACAAAGCGCTCTTGGTGCCATATCCGTGTTTTTTTTTAAGCAATTGCAAGTGAAATAAATTATAAATATAAAAAATAAATTTCATTGAAGTGAGGTTATGATACGTTAAGTAAGGTTTAGTTTTAGTTACACTTAGTTTACGCAGAGATTTAAACTTTATGTTGAGTGAGGAAAGTTGAAGAATGGTAAATCGGCGTTTTAGATGGATACTGGTGAATCATAAATCAGAATGGAGGTGGGCATTTGTGGATTAACTAATATATATATAATATATATATATTATCTATATATATATATAATATTATATATATATAATATATATATATTATATATTATATATTATATATATATTTATAATATATATAATTATATATACTACTGATATATATTATATATATATATATATAGTATAAGTTGTGCAACAAAGCATGCATTGTGAAGGAGGGTATGGTTCCAAAGATTGGAAGATAGCAGTAGTAATACCCTTATATCAGGGTGATAGTAATAAGGGGAAATGTAGAAACAATATGGGAAATAGTTTAATGAGTGTTGTTGGGAACATATATGCTGGGGATTTTTATTTTTATTTAATTTTTTTCGTTGTGAAAAGAGGATCGAGTGACTGAGGGGCTGATTGGCGAAGAACAAGGGGCATTTAGAAATGGTATAGGATGTGTTGATAAAATTTTTGCAGTGAAGCAAATGACTGAGAAAATGAGAGAGAAGAAGAGCAAAATGAATTTAGTTTTTATGGAGTTGTAACAGCGGTATGACAGGATTAATAGACAAACTCCGTGGCAGGTGTTAGTGATATATAGTGTTGGTGGTAGGCTTCTGAATGGAATAAGTGAGTGAAGGGTGAATTATTTAATTTATTAATAGTGGACATGATGTGTATGCCTAAATTGCTATTTTAGTTTGTCATATGAAATGGGGTTGGTGAAGAATTAAAGGTATTAGTGACAGGGAAGATGTTAGAATGATGGAGAATGGAAGAGAGGTGAGGGTGTCCTACCTATTCTGCTATGGTACGCTTATGATTTGGTTTTGTGTAGTGAATCTGAAGAAAGTTTGAGAGGACTGGTAGAGCTGTTTTTTTTTGGCAAGGCATCTAAAGGGAGGGGTTGGAAAGTAAATGCAAATAAGAATAAGGTTATGGTGATGGGTGAGTGGAGTTTACAGTGTGAAATATAAAATAACTGGAACAAGTATCTGAGCTTGGAAATTTGGGTTATATGTTGGATTAAAAGGGAACGGGTGATGCAGAGTATAGTAGGAAAGTTGTGAGTTGTAGGAAGGTGGTTGGTGCAATTAAATCCTTTGTGAATGCAAAAGGAATAAGTCTTGAGTGTGCTAGGGTTCTGCATTGTATATGTTGTTACCAGCATTAAAGTATAGCGGTGAAACTATGGTGTGGAACAAAAGGTATAGATCTAAGGTGTAGCTGTCCAGATGAATAATCTTAGGGGTGTGTTAGGTGTATGAAGAATTGATAAAATGTGGAAAAATTGCATTTGGAAGTTGAGTGTGGAGCGAAGAAAGGCGCGAATGAGAGAATAAATGAGAATGTATTAAGATGATTTGGTCATATGAAAAGGATGGATGA